>JANKOE010000009.1:2226589-2243826 GCA_026284465.1 Erythroxylum citrifolium | reverse complement strand
TGTACTGCCACAACCAAAACATGCACCTGTAACTCTCCAACAGGCACCCCAATGATGCTTAGAGCAATGTGGACACTTTGGAACACTAGAACCTCGACTCCCAATAGAATCTCTACTCTGTAATGTAAGTTCTTCCATCAAGTCCCTCAGCTCCAGGCTAGCAGCCGCCTCCTTCATCCGCATTGTTTACCCCTGATATCTCTGTCGTTATAGGGGTAGTGGATGATGTAGGGGTGGTGGATAGTATAGCATCAGGTATGGAAGGTGATGCCTCATTTGCAAATGTAGTAACTGGAGGGGGAGGAGGTGATTCAGTTACAACTGCAGAGTGTGATGGTTCACCTTGACAGTAAGTACCTCCGAATCGATGTCTAAACCTGGGTCAAATTATATCTCGTTGTCTCTTTGGTGTCATATTTCAACCTGAAATTTATATTTGATTAAATTTTCTAGAAATATAAGAATTTGAATTCAATATTTTACATAATATATTGAAAAGGAAATATTTGATTTGTTGAATATAATATTCAATTACAAACACAAATTAATCGCTATCATCACTTAATTGTAAATTACAATGCATTTATTTCATAAACATCTTCCTGAAACGCTTCACTTTCAATTCTCTGTTCTCCTTTTCCATTTGATTCAAAAACACCTCTAAGTTTAACTTTGCAAATGGCCAACCAATCTGACTTATCTCATCGTAAGCTGGGAAAAGGGACATAATATACTTGAATCTCTTGCATTGCCAACACGAAAGGTTCAAATTGTCTCAATCTTGTTCAGTTGTTGATTTCAACTAGATTGTATTGGCTATGCACTTTTGTACCAACATTTGGAGTCAGATCAAACTAGTCACACTTAAATATCACACTTCGCTTTATTGGCAATGCAGGGTACTCAATTTCAAGTATTCCAATAATTTTACCATAGTAATCCATCAATTCTCCTTGTATGGAAACTCCATTATTATTGTTGCCATGCTATGACTATGATATTATGTACAATATTTGTATCCATTAACGGATATGATTTAACAATTCGCAGGGGTCCCTTCGCAAGATCACATATGAACTTATTCTCTATTGAATTTTCTAAGGCCTACACAACAGAAATTATCATATCAAAGAGTATAATGTCAATTGAACACTTAAATCTTATAACTCAATCATTTCAATATTTGTAAGTGAAAACTTATATATTTCTCGAACTATCGAGGAAAGTGGCTTCCAACTTCTTTATTGATATCATCCTGTGCTTTTTCGGGCATTAGCTCGCGTAACAATTCCTTGTATAATCTAACAACATTATTATGTATTTCCGTTATGAACAATACTAAATTTCAAAACCCAAATAATCAATTTCAACTTACTGCACGAAAGGTTGAACCTCTTCACAATACAATAAAATGTAACCATGGGCAGCTTCAATTTCTTCCTCTGTTAACATTCTTCTTGTTGAACGTCCATATGTTTGTCAAGATATGTGAAAATGGATAAGTTATCATCAACATCACTCATTCCTCCCTCATCGTCATTACAAGGAGCTTTTCTTTCTCTTTTGTGAATATGCGGCTCAAAATAATGTGAAAAAATGTACTAGCTTCCTCCACTAAATAAGCATTACATATCGAGCCTTCAACTCTAGCCTTATTTTTGACATTTTTCTTCAAGTGCTGGAAATACCTATATTATCGAATAGGATTATTAAAATTTAGTTGTTAAAACTTGTTATTACTTCAATTACAATCATTTTTGTTGAATTACCTCTCAAGCGGATATATCCATCAATATTGAATTGAACCAACCAGTTTTGTCTCGTGTGCTAAATGCAAAGGTAGATGCTCCATACAGCCAAAGAAGCTTGGAGGAAAAATCTCTTCTAACTTGCACAAAATTACTAGAATTTTCCTTTCTAATTTTGCCATCTCAATTAACTTGATTTCAGATGATGTTAAACTTTGGAAAAACAAACTTACTTCTGTTATTACTTCCCAAACCTTATTTGGTAGCAACTCCCGAAATTCTATTATAATTAGCCTTTGCATAAACACGTGACAATCATGACTTTTCATCCCAAATAATTTGTACTTCCTCATTTCCATACACCTTGCCAAGTTTGAAACATAACCAACGGGAAACTTTACACAATATTTCCTTTTGTTTTTTGTCCAAAGTGTAACATGCTTTCGGATATTTATCGGTGCGAAGATCTTAATATAACTCATTCCTTCTACAAAAAAGCTGCAAATTAGCTCGTGATTTTGCATTGTCTTTTGTCCTCCCTTCAATGCTCATTATGGTATTGAACAAATTGTCAAAAATATTTTTTTCAATATGCATCACATCTAGATTATGAGGTATCAAGTTAGTTTTGCAATATTTTAAATCCCAAAAGATGCTTCATTTTTTCCAACCAAAGTTTTTTTACTAATGCTTGTATTAACTTCATCAGCTTCAAATTTTGTAACTTTCAGTAAGCCTAAGTCCTCAATCCCCAGCAAAATCTCTTCACCAGCTTTGTAAGGGGGAGGAGGTGTTCTTACCATCCTATTCTTAATGAACTTTTTTTATTGTGTCTAAATGGACGATCTGGAGGAAGAAATTTCCTGTGATTGTCAAACCAACATGTTTTGCCCCCGTTTGGAAGATAAAACGCATCAGAATCATTCTCACAATAAGGACAAGCCAATTTTCCTGTTGTGCTCCATCCAGACAACATGGCATATGCCAGAAAATCACTAATGGTCCACATCAAAGCCACTCTCAACACAAAATTTTGTTTCAGAGACACATCATATGTCTGAACACCATATTCCTAAAGATGCTGCAATTCAGATATCAATAGTTGTAAGAATACATCAATTTTATGCTTCGGATTTGTAGGCCTTGGAACAATCATTGTCCAGAACATATTTGCCTCTTTCATACACATCCATGGAGGCAAATTATAAGGAGTAATTATGATTAGCCATGATGAATATTACTGTCCAGATTGATCAAAAGGTTAGAATCCATCCGTTGATAATCCTAACCTAACATTTCGACTTTCAGCTGCAAACTCAAAATAAGTGTCATTGAAATATTTCCATGCCAGTGCATCTGATGGATAACTTATTCTTCCATCTTCCTGTTCGTGTTCATTATGCCATCTTATATGAGATGCAGTAACATCAGAAGCATATAGTCTTTGAAGTCTCGAAGTTAGTGGAAAATAATACGTCCGCTTCTAGGGTACTAATTTCTGTCTCATAGAATTCTTTCAAGGCTTGAACCTAGGTTGACCACAAAATTTACACTCTTATAATTCCACATCATCTCCCCATTAACTTCATCAATAGGAAGGAAACGAATGTGTTTGCACTTTTTACATGGACATTTGATCTTTGGGCCATCCATATATGCAGGTTGAGAACATGCATAATGAATAAAAGCTTCAACTCCCTCGACGAACTTAGGATTAAAGAAACAATCAGGTGTTAATCGTTTATACATCCAAGATCTATCAACATTACTCATTTCTGCAAAACTGTTAATTTCAAACAGTGATTCCATAGTTAGTGCCTTCATGTTCGCCAAAGTTTACAGAACATCTAAACTTAACATAACATTCCCTAAGTATTAACCAATTAAATTAATCACCAAAGTTTACACTTGTGAATCAAGAAAACAAGTTCTCATTGTGACTCCTAGGAGCCACATCACGAGTTATGGGTTAAGGTTTATGGCTTAAGATCGAATTTATTTATTAACTGAAGATCTCTTTTTTTTTGTAATCATATATGTTAGAAGAGAATTCAAAGACGCACTTAAGGATGTGGGAGGGTAAATTCTTGGTCAGCTTGATTTGGTATGGGAACATAAAACGAATAACTTAATTTTATAAAGTTGGAATATTTAATTGAATGGTTTAGATATTGTTATTGAAATGTAAAATTAATGTTAGAAGTTTGATAATTAACCTAAATTAATTATGTACTAGTAACAAATATAATAAGTAAAGATAAAAATATGAATACTTTGATAAATACATTATTGTAACATATACAAATTATGTAATATGTTTAGAAGAAAATTATTATTATATTAAAAAAGATGCGTGTAAAGATTCGCACATGAAAAGTAAAGAGAACCTAATTGTTTCAGAGAGCATTAATGAAATAACCCATTGACATAATTCAGATATTTGGAACTATAAGTCAAACCCATCCTATATTAATTCAATGATAAACCGAAACATTAAAAATGCACGAAGTTCAAATGGGAGGTTCAAACCACAAACAAATACCCAAATTAAACCGAGTACATAAAAACCTAGTAAATAACAAAACTCACTTACCTCAACCGACACGCAGAAGAAGTCACTAAAGCATGTGAAGGAAGAAGATGATGAAGCTAAAATGAACTGACGACCAAAAAAGATAACCAAAACAAAGCAAAGAAGACAATGAATAAGATCTTAGCCAGGAACCTTAAATAATTGAAAGAGACCTTAAATTACTGTCATATCTGACTCAATATGTATAAGCAAAGTCACATAAAACATACCACAGAATATTGCATGCCATTCACATTTACTATCTACCAACAACATTAATTAAGGGGATCAGCTTTTAACGGAGGGAGCGTGCAAAGAAAAACTTCTAACTCTCCAAGCATAGATTATGACAACAGTGCCTAATAATAACTCTCCAAGCATATATTCAGTCAACAAATTGGCCATGGCACTCCGGGCAGGATCACAAAAGATGGTATGTTATGAGGTCTGGTGATTGAAATTCTAGTTTTGCATATGTTTGTCTATAATTGTCATTGTTTCACTCTTTCCACATAAGAAACATCTAAAGTAAGTAATTGACAAGCTATTGAGCGACTAATTTCAATAACCGATGTTGTATAGAGAGAATTAGAGCTGTAACTTCAGGGGTAAAATTTGTATTATTTAAAACCTGCCTATATATATTAGCTAATTCAAATTAGGGCGATAGAGTTATATAGGTAAGGAGCTCCTTACAAAGGTTCATTAATAAGTCTTACTATGAGATATTTAGGCCTTATTCTTTAAAAGTCTACTAGTTCAATCTTATTTGGTCTAAATTACTACCCCTAAATCCTTCATTCATTAGTTGGCTGGCAGTGAGGCAAAGACTATAAACAATGGATATGTGCAATGGAATTTAGAACCTATATTTATTATGTCAGTTGGTTCCTGAAACTAATGCCCATCTCTTCTTTCAATGTTTATACTGTCAGGTTGTCTGGTCTAAAATTCAATGTTTAATGAAACTATATTGTAATGAAAGGGAATGGTCACTCATTGTTAAATGGGTATGAAAACGTTAAAAACCTAAAGTCGAATGCTTGTGTCTTTAGAACTACTTTCCTATATGCATAGATGCCATCTAGAGGGAAAGGAATAATAGACTTCATAAAGGCTTAGCTTTAGATAAATATGCAATGGTAATTAACCCTACCTTTTGGATTAGAGAAATCCTAATAAAAAACTATGCTCACTTGGTAGTCTATACTTAAATGAAAGTCAGTTGGTGTTTAGATTATTAATTATAATCTTCTTCATTTTGTCTTTAAATAGTGCTTATATAACCTTTAGCTAGTCAAATTTTCATATTTAGTATGTTGCTTCCCCTACCCCTCCCCTTTAAGGGACTTGACCATTGTACATTGTTCCTTATTCTGATATAAGCTTAAAGCTTAGTTAATATAATTCTTTCAATCTCAAAAACATAATGCATCCAATCAATATTCAATAATTTGAATATTGAAATAACATAAAACATTACTGTATGAAACATAAAGGAAATGTTAACGAAGATGGGAGAAGCAAAGTGCAAGGAATTGTTACATAAAAAGCTTGACATACGAATAAATAATCAAGTAGTTATGACTGTGGTTAGTATAACTGTTTTGCATTGTCTTTTTTATAGACATCACCACACTTATTTCTTTGCATCCATGCCTAACAACCATATTAAATCACAAACTCTACTAATCATGAATTAAGGTGTGATTATTTATTTTTATTTTAGGCATAAAGTTCTTTAGGAATGGTTAATAAAGTAAAAGGCTAAGTGCCTTTGTTATTTACTTGTACATATCTTACATGTAATCTTGAAAAGATGAAATGTAAGTTTTAGAAATTCAAAATTGAATTTTCCAAAAAAAGAAATTCAAAATTGAAAGAAAATATCCATATTTGAAACAAAGAATTGTATATGAAGGCCTAGTTCTTGTAGGATCACTTAGGTCAAATCAAAATATTGTCACTTAACATAATTGTCTCACAATGTCAAGTTCACATTAAAATCAGTTAATCATATTATAAACTTAACCTTTAGCAACCAATTTTAACTAAGAATTGTGCATAACTGATGATATCAAAATAAAGAGTTCTTAAACACAAAACCAAAAAACTCGTTAGCCATCCTCCATCAAATCAAATACTCTTTTAACGCAAAATCAAGACTAACCAAAGTGATGTTCATATACCAATTCCTAATCAGTAAAAATTTGTAGTGTGTATAAAAATGAGACAGTTGATATAAATTCAAGTTATTACAGGGGAAGCTGAAAGAATTAAGCACTATAAAGGAAGGGTCTTTGCAATGCAAGATGAGCCTGAAGTGCAAAGAGTTTGGCTACCTTTTGATGATGCTCCTGGCCTAGCAATGGCTCGGGCATTTGGTGACTTTTTTTTGAAGGACTATGGCGTAATCTCAATGCTTGAATTTTCTAACCACATACTTACAGAGAGAGATCAATTTATTGTTCTTGCATCGGATGGGGTATGATTTTCTTTTCATATTTTTCCTATTACTTTTCTAATTTGAGATGATACATTGATAATTGTCTGACTAATTCTCTAAAAAGCAACACTTGTAACTTCTATATGGATGGATCTGAACTGCATCCCATAATATCTCAACTGTGAAATTATAGTGTTGAAAGTCAGGGGAAATATTGCACATAGTCCTTGGTAAGTATCAATCGTTTAACGAAAACGGCATCGTCTGGTAACAACGTCGTTTTCAATTTTACAAAAATGTTGAAGATGAAGCTAACGGTGCATTTTAAATTTTAATTTTACTGACGGAATAACTCTTCCCAATAAATATTGCACATAGTCCTTGGTAAGTATCAAACATTTAACGAAAACGACATCGTCTGGTAACGTCGTTTTCAATTTTACAAAAATGTTGAAGATAAAGCTAACGGTGCCATTTAAATTTAAATTTTACTAACGGAATAACACTTCCCGAGAAATATTGCACATAGTCCTTGGTAAGTATCAAACGTTTAACAAAAACGACGTCACCTGGTAACAACGTCGTTTTCGATTTTACAAAAATGTTGAAGACAAAGCTAACGGTGTCATTTAAATTTTAATTTTACCGATAGAGTAACACTTTCGTCGGTAAATAACCGACGAAATAACCCTCCTATCGGTAAATGACCGTCATAATACACTTCCGTCGATACACCCTGATTCGTTTACGTTTTATTAAAAACGTTGCAGTCGAAGCAAACGGCGACTTTTAACTTTCAACATTGCCGTAAACGACGACGCTTATTTTGCCACTTACCGTTCGTGCCTCTTTTACCCACAGTTATTCATATTCCGTCGCTATATTCCAACGCAAAAATCAGCAGGATAATTTCTTATCCAACTCTACCGACGGATATTTTGTCCATCACAAATTACCACATATTACGACAATTTTACCGACAGAATGTAATTATCCGTCGCTAATTTTCGACGGTATTGTTTCCATTGGCAATTTTCCTCGGAAATCGGTAATTTTCTTGTAGTGTGAGATTAAATAAGCTTTTATTGTGCTTATTAAACTTAATTTTTCTTTTGCGAGAATGGAATTGAATGGTTAGTTATACATATATGGGATACAAGTTTTCCAATTCCACAAAGACATTATCATCAAAGATTCCGAACCCCTGGAGTAGATACCATTCTCGTCTTTCTACAGCCACTCTGATACGACGAGACAACAAAGAAATATGCAGGTAAGACTTCAAAACCACAGTAGGAACAGTACATGAATGCATAAGACTATATTAGTTGTATTGTAAAATTATTAAAGAAGCCAGGAATTTCGTCAAAGAAACTTGAATCAGCTTCCAGCATTGGCATGCAGGGAACTTAGAGTTCAGACTAATAGACAAAACCTCATTCCACCTTATTAATTTTGAGACCCCGCAAACCTCAGCAATTTCTAGCTTTCAATATTTCACAGAAGACTTTAGGACTCTAAATTGCAGTTTGTTTGTAGTGATCGAAAGGCCATTCTATTTATTGCATGACAGCCAGTACCAATCAAAAGACCTGCACTCGGTCAAGCCCTTCTGCCACTTCTCTATTCCACGTAGTGGTTAACAACTAGTGCATTTTTATTCTTCATTTTGATTCAAATGTTTGGCGAGTATCTTGTCTACCTGCCATAAACTCGAACGACCCTTGTCTTGACTCAATTCAAGATTTGCAGAATCATTAAGGTATGCATGTGCAAGTAAAGGATTTCACTATCACCTATATAGTTGGGCCGACATTTCGCTATCACATGTATAGTTGGGCCTCCTCTTTTAACTTACCGTCAAAAATGAAAGAGAACGTGCTTTCGCCTGAATATGCTTGGAAATGTTTGGTTGCAGATGGTACAATTCAACTGATTCTCCTGCACCAGTAAGATTCTGCCGATAACAATAGTTTATGAGGTCAAGAATCATGCTTATAACCACCTCTGTAGTAGGCCTTAACCTATAATTTAAGACACGGGTGGTGAGGATGAACGGTTGAATGTAGACTGTATCTTGCACTTCTGTTCTTGCATAACATATAGATGACAACAAATAATTATTAGTATTGAAGATACGAGATTTGGTTTCAAGATTATATGCCCTTCTAAATTCTATTCCCTCTTCATTTCTTGTGTTTAATATAGGGTTGTTGAGGCCGGCAACTACAAAGATCCTTAAACATTTATACCATGTTTGCAAGAGAAGCAAGAAGCCAATATGAAATGACAATTATCAATTTCCCAAGTAGCAATTAATGGAGTCCAGATCCTCTGTCCAATATTACTCTGTCTTATTCTATCTCATGGAATCTCAGCTATTTATTTTGTGGGATCAACACAAAATAAATATCTGAGATTTATTGGACACAATAAGACAACATAATATTAGACAGAGGATCTGGACTCCAATTAATGATCCTACAGATACCGGGTCTACTCTTCTTTCTCTACCTCGATAGCTTGATATACCCACCTCTTGACATTTGAGAATAAATTGAAGCTCATTTCCCCCGCCATTACATTAGTTGGAGTCCAAATAAGTAGTATAAGGAAAAAGAATCTTCTTGTTTTGAAAATGTTGGGGTCCAAGTTTGGAAAGTCAAGGACATGAATGATACGCTTTGTTCAGTAATTGTTTTCTTTGTCACGGGGTTATTAGGAACATGTCTTACTTGGAAAAGTTAAAACAAAGAACGCAATGGATTGGCTGATCTAATTTCAGAACAAGAATATATTAGCTGCTGAATGGACTCTCGATTGCTGGGTCAACAAGAAGGGTTTGTACGCACATAGTAACATTATTAAGCACAGCCTTTGGTGGGGCCATTCGTTGAGAAAACTCATATCGCCACCAATTATTTTTGCCTTCCGTCAGAATTATAGCACTTCGTCTTCCATCACTAATTATGGTAGCTTGATCTCTTAGGTGGATTGTACCCTGCCCGAAAATCACGCAAACCATGTCAATCTCATCGAGGCTTCATCGGAGTTCTTACCAAAGCAATGACTATGTTAGCCGGCAGCCGCCAATCCCAATATCATTTAGCAATTATCCCAATTTTTTGTTACATGAATTCAAAAATCGTGTTTGTTTACTGAATAATTATGCTTAATTAGACCTTTTCAATTCCAATTAATCAATCGTACTTGGATTGTGTAATTTTTTCATAGTTATTACCATCTACAGCACTTATGACACAGCGTTACTATCACTTTAGATGAGCTTTTAAGAGGTTAATAAGCGCTTTGCTCTACTACAAAAGCCTTTTTAAATAGAAAAATGGATGTTTGGTTGTAAAATAAAAAAGTACTTTTTTATTATATATGACTTTTTTGGCAGTCAAAATACAGTTTTTTAAGAAGCTCAAATTTGGAGCTTTTCAAAACTGCCTCCCAAATAGTTTTTAAAGGTAGATTTTTCACATCAATTAATGAGTCTATTTTTAAGTCCTTTCTGTCCATTGACGTAGCTACATGGAGCTACATGGGGGCATTGGGCCCCCCAAAGCTTTTTAAAAAATTATTTTTAATATATATATATATAAAAGGACATAGTTATTTAAGGGTCAGTGAGGTACTGGGCCCCCCAAGATTTTAAAAATAAATATTTAGGCCCTCCTATATTAAATTTCTGGCTTCATTATGTCATAATTCTCACAATACCCACAATAAATGCATAATTTATTATGTATTTAACAATTTACTCAATTTAAATATTTATTTTATGATTTATATAATATTATTTGGCTTTTTCTATATGTTTTAATATTTTTATGTTATTTTTACTTATATTATAATCCATATAAAATATTTGATTAGATATATTTTCATTTATGTTTCATATAAAATATAGTTAAAATTAAAAATACTTTGTATTTTATGTTGTCAAATAGTCGACTGCATGAAGCTCTTTTAAAAAAGGTATTTTTTTAAATGACAACCAAACAGTTAACTGGCTTCTTAGAAAAAAAATTTCAGAAAAGATCAGTAGAAAAAAGCTCTACTAATATAAGTCCAACCAAACATAGGCTTAATGTTACTAGGTAATTTCATCACCCAATTATCACTCCTATTATACAACCAAACTCAATAATGAGGTGAATATTTTTAACTAGTATTATTTAATTTCCATTGTAATAAGTTGGATGAGATAAACCTGAAAGTAAAAGCAAATCTAAAATGCCTATTCTTGAATTTGATTGAAGCTTTATTGAGTTGAAGTTTTGATGAAAATTACAATTGTATGTGCTTACCAATGAGGTCAAAGAGTCAAAATATAGTTATCAATATTTGGAGTTGCATAGCATGCGTTCCATCTGTTTGTTCGTGGTAGCCAGCCTGTAAGAGATTAGAAATTCTACAATTTGGATCGTAGAGTGTACATAATTGGCATATATAGGACAATTTCAGGCCACGTTGAGCCAAAGCGACTCCATCTTTCTCCATACTGTGATGGTTGAATGTATATCCATAATTATGGGATCCTAGCTTGCAATTTCCATCAAGACAGTTCGTGTAGTATATGTTATCGTCGGGAATGATTTCATTTTCAATTATGCATGCATAACTACGATACAATAGAGTTTATGGTTATTAGTTACAAAGTTGTAATCCTAATCCAGTTTAGTTACAATACAATGTATAAGTACTGTCTTCTTAATTTGGTTTCCTGAATCTCTTCGAAAGATAGGAAAGAGAGAATTATAGTGTATATATATACATGTAGCAAGACATAAGTAGTAGCCAGCGTGACAAGTTAAGGCCATGCCGGCCAGTTGGCAATATCGAGAAAGAGCTTACAAAGTTATAACAAACATTACGTGTTGATTCAGGAACAAGCTAATTATGTTACATGTCTGTAAAGGGGACAGCCCTGGGAATCAGACCAGAGCCTTAAAGTAACCAAAGGACCCATACCGTTACTAGTTTCATCAAATCTAGTAAGCTTCATAGTAGATTTAATGAAAATTAGATGTTAAACACAAAACTATCAACTTAATTAATAGTCATAAGAAAAGTGCGTCAGATTGATGGTTACTCCAGAAGTCAACTCATGTGATTGGAAATTCCTCTATGATGTGTGTATATAACACGCTCAAGGCCAAACAACCACATATCATTCACTGATTCTTTGGAATAATTGTACAGTTACAAGTATAACATATTAGACAAGACAACACATGTTACTAATACTAAAAATCATGTCTCTAATCCATTCGTCTAGGGGACAAATGGATAATGATGTTATAATGGAGGACATAATCTATACGCATGCGGACATGGTTTATGCAAACGAATTCAAACTCACCCTCAGATTAGACTCTAGAGGTATATATCATTGTAGTTGATCATATTTTTGAAAATAATGGCTTATTATAACGACATTATAATGCCTCAGATGATGTGTTAGACATGTGATCTACCACTCTATAGCTTAAATCACATCATTAGTGGTGGTTAACTCATTTGATTGACCACCTAACTTAATTAAGCAAGCTTGTTCAGAGAATTTGTCTCGGTTTAATCCTAAGCTAATCGATAGTTATCCTATCAAACTCTTATGCATTATTAATTACTCTATCCAACAATCAAACGACAATACATGTCTCCAAATGACTGCGACTAATGCATATATCAACTTCCAATCAACAGCTTTTTTCCCCCATTAACATTACATTTTGGTTCTCGTGATTTTGTTTTTGTTTAGACAAACTTAGTATAACTTATAAGGAGAGAACACTTTAACTAATACTTATTAGAAACTGGAAAATATATAACTTATAGGCATTAATGATTGTTTGAACAGTTCAATAATTCATAGGCAAAGAAAAGCAGGAGATTTAGCATAAAAGATCTTGAAGAAAATGAAAAGGAGCAAGAGTCAACACAGAAGAATTCTAAAAAAGGAGGTGGTATTATGTCACAGCTGAATGTCCTATAAAGAGTCTGTTCTCTTCTGTTGCATACCTGCCTTTAATGCTATATGCACATGGAGGGGTCTTCTATTTGCACCCGTTTCTGAGTATTTTAAATGAATGGCCTGCAAGAGGTTGGGACTGAATTCATATTAAATCCTATCAATCTAACTCTTTCTTTAATGTTTACCTTTTCTTTCTTCCCTTTCTGGGTACAAGGAACTCATATTCTTTAAGATTCTGATGCAATTTTTGCACTTGCTGTTGTAATTTAGAACCATAACCCATGTGTTTCCTCTCTTTAATTAGTTTAGTTGTAACTCAAAAAGATTAACTTTTACAGTTTCAGGTGGACAGTGGTACATTAAGGCTCTGGAGTACAACACTTTGTTGTTTTCTTACTTACACCACTCTCATCTCATCAACTTTGTTTTTCCCGTAATTGCTGCAGCTGCAGCTGCTTGCCACCACCCAAACAATGTATGCATCCCCTACAACACAACTCCTTAAATGTATTTCTGTAAGACATTTGCTCAAAATGACAACGACTATGTATTTCCATGTTCCCTAGAAATTCAACAGTTTTCTGATCCCAAAATCGATTCCAGCGCAGCTCCTATATATAGTTTTTATACATAGTAGATTCTCCTCTCCTGAACCAAAAAGGAAAAGTAAACAAAAGACGAGACTTGACAGTGTCCAACTTTGATGAAAATCCATTGGCATTCGTTAGAGTTAAAAGGTGAATATTAATATTCCTCATATGCTTTTGCGACGTAACCCTATTTTCATCACCCCGTGACTATAATCAGCATAAAGAAAACAAGAACGATTTATGGAACATCTATGTATAAAGCTGAACACCTCATAGTTAACGTATGAACAAAAGTTTACTTTATACAGCCTGGTCATATATTCTGGTGCAAGTAAGATACATAGGAAAGAGGAAGAGAAGAGGATAAAGCTATGGCTAGTCACGAAATTAACCAAGATAATCAGCAAACACGGATAGGGGGACTAAGCACAATCCTCTCTTCTTCAACTCTGTACACTGATTATTGTTCACATCAAATCCCATTCCAAAATCACACCTTCCATCTGTTGCCAGTCCTCCATAATTGTCTAGGGTACTGCCTCCTATACCCTACAACCATAACCAGTTCTATATTAAGTTAGCAATATGTATATATGTCATGGAGTGGAAACATAACCTACCTATCCACGATACATAAATACTGGAAAAAGGAAATTAATAGACTTTTCACATAGAGAATCAAACTTACCAAAGAACTAATGGAATGATCGTTGATTTTCCTGGGATTCATGTCGACGGCACCTCTCAAATCACTGATCTTTATGTTTATATCGGACAAGAGAGAAAAGAGAAAGCAAGTGCAAAAAATTAGCTTCCTTCGACAGCATTAACGTAATATGAGACGTAGGTTTGAGGATGACCCAAAACCATGGTCCATGTATAAGAAAATCAAACCTTGGGACTATTAACTGGAGAGCTAGCCGTGTCCTCCAAAGAATCATCATCGGAAATTTCTTTGGCTCTTGTTTTCTTGAACGACAGCTTCTTTGGCAAATTGATCTGGCGGTCGATAGAAGAACATGCTATGACATGATTATTGTTGTGGTAATCGGATGATGGTTTCCATACAGGAAAAGAAGCAGCATCAGAAACCAAGGAACAGCTATCAAACCCAGAACAGAAACTATCTTCTCTGTGAGTAGAGAAGTCTTCAAAGTAAGCAGTCCATCCACTCTCCTCAGGTGACTCTGGTGTCTCCTCCATAGAATCAACAATAACATTGTTAATTGATGAATGATTCATAGAGTCATCCATTTTCATCCAAGAACAAACAACTTACAGAATCAATAAAAAGAAGAAGAAGAAGAAGAAGAAGAAGAAGGGAGGAAGGGATTAAAACCTTTTGAAAGAAGAATTTATATATAGGAGAGGAAGAGGCAGAGGAAGAAGAAGAAGAAGAAGAAGAAAGGAGATGATGGAAGTGATAGAAGAGAAAAGGGAAGGGCATGATATAGAATCTTGGTTTAGCAGAGTGGGGCCAGAGAAGTTGGGGAAGTTTAAATTAGCGGTTGCAACTGAAAATGTAGAGAGAGAGAGAACGTGCAAGGGGAGAAAAAATAAAGGACGGTAGGGTTGACCTTTGTGGCTTTGAAGGAAAAGATTGGGAGCCATTTTCTTTGTGAGGGACAAATACAATTAATGTCTAAACGAGTCAATCGGCTAGGAACAGGAACAGGAACAGAAACAGGAACAGCATAGCCAAATTAAAAAATGTAAAAAGTTAGATTATTTCTGCCCAACTAAAATATCAGCAGAATAAACACTCGAGATAAAATTTAATAACAGAGTTCGATCAAATTAAGTCTATATTTTTGGTGTTACTATATACCTTTTTATTCGGGAGAAAAACAAAACATTTGTTGGAATGGCTTGTTTTGCAGAACCTGCTGTATTGAAATTGGTTGAAGATCTTACAAGTTCAATCAGGTTGAAGAAGAAAAGAAGAGTAAAAGTCAAGATAAATCATCCTAGACTTGTCAGAAAATTGAACTTGATGATTTTGGGCATAATTCAGGGCTGTTTGTTTCAAAGGAATGAAGAACAAGTTCAGATAAGTGATATTCAATGGAAAAGAGAAGATGAAAATAAGAAGGTAGCAACAATGAAGAATTGAAACATGTGCAGATTTTGAAAAAACCAGAAATTGTAGCAAGAAGAAACCAGAAGAAGAATTACAGAACAAGAAAGTTCAGAGTTAAAATCAGTAGAAGTTTGAGTAAAGTTTCAAAAAGACTAATCAGCAAATTAAGTTTAGTTGGAGTTAATTAAGAAGCATGAAGTTGGAAGCATTTCAACCCTACAGCTGACAATCAGATTTGGAGAATCAGGTTTTTGTTCCTTGAAGAATCAAACAACTGGAGGAGTTCAGATCCTATTCTACATTAGAAGACAAGTGTTACTTTTGTGTTTTGCCTAATGAAGAAGTTCTTTTATCCTATGCTTTTGTTCAGTTTGTACTACAGCAGGTGTTAAGTGTTATGTCTTTGTCAGTTTCAGCCATGAAAGGAACAACAGAAAGTTTAGAAACAGAAAGTCAGAAAGTTTACTTTTATATTTATGCTTTATGTTTGTGCTAGAATAGGAAAGTTTGTACTAGCCTAGTCTTTACTCATTAGACCAAGCTTTTGTTTCCTAGTTTTAGACAATTCAGAAAGTGGGAGAGCTATTATAAAGCTCATTCCCTCATTTTCGAAAAAAGAAGAGTTGTAATCAGAAAATCCTTTCAATACAAAAAAACCTTCAAGCCTTTTTCATTTTTTCTTGTTCTGTTCTTGTGGGTTCTTCTAGTTGTAGTTGTAGTTTTCTATTCTATGGAAAAAACCAATCTGAAGTTTGCTTCTGTTTTTTGCACAAAAGAGTGAAAACCATTATCAAAACAAGTTTCAAAACTATTTTTCCAGATTTCTGTTTTGCAAGTTTCAAAAGGAGTAGCAGCAGTCTTAGTTTCGGTTCTGTTTTTGCATGAAGGAGTGAGGGAAAGGTTCAACCATAGCACACATACACCAACCACACACATACAAAACCAGAGTGAGTTTTTCGAACCCAAAAAAAACCAACACATCACTTCCATACATATACCCTAACCATACAAAACCAGAATCAACAAGATGAAGTAGCAGCTTACACACGAAGTTCAAAGAAATACAGCAAACTCACTTTGTGTTGAAGCAGCCAAGGGGGGTTCCATCTTCCAGCTCTCAAGTCCTCAAGTCAGAAGCTTTCCTCATCAGAAGAAAGGAGAAAACAAATCATCACTCAGTAGTTTACAGAAACGAGAAGAGAAGAAAGATTGAAGTAATCAGAAGCAGTGCACTTACCTTGGAGTTCGATTGGAGGAGGATCCATCTTCAAACATCAAGGAAGAAACTTTCTGGACAGCAGTGAGGAGAAAGGAAGAACCTTTTGCAAATCCTTTCTCAATCTCTAATCGCAGCAGAAAGCACCAAGGAACTTCAGATTTTTTTGAGCCCTAAGTTCTAAACTCACCCGACAGCAGCTCATAGAGGTAAGTTTAAGGTGTATAAGGGTTAACTTACGGGTTAATTACTGTTAGCAGAGTTAACTGAAGTTGGACCGGGTTCCTTTAAGCCCATAGAGCCCACAGTGGTATCAGAGCATCCTTGGTTCACCTAGCCTGGACAAAAGCAAACAATGGCAGGTATGAATCCTACATTAATGAATTTACAGAATGTTCAAGCAACTATACCTGTGTTAGTTGGAGAAAACTATAAAGCATGGGCACTTAGAGTGGAGGATTGCCTTAGGATTAGTGACTGTTGGAATGTGGTGAATGATGGAGTAGTTGAAGATATTGGAGCTGTTACACCAGCTGATTTGACAAGATTGAATCAAGATAGAGAAAGAGATTTTAGAGCACTTGTGTTTTTGAGATCAGTAG
>JANKOE010000009.1:2089438-2100741 GCA_026284465.1 Erythroxylum citrifolium | reverse complement strand
CCATTGTAGTCACACAAGTATCCAGCCTCTGATGGTATATATAGAACAAGTTGAGAGAACTTTGTAACTCTTACGGAGATGGTTAAGTAAGAAATACTAGCTTTATTAAAGCTTAACTCTATTTATAAGAGGTTTTAGACATTTTAGTGATTTAACTAAATTGAATTATAATTTCAATTAAACTTTAATTAGAATTACAAATAATTCTAATTAAATACTGATTAAGATATAATATCTCATAATGATCCTTAAGTATTAAATATATCACATTTAATCATAAAGTTTCTCAAACTTTACAATCAAGTCCAACTTGATTAAAATATCTTTGCTCTCTTTAACCCGTTCTTTATGTGTAACTCATTAAGTTCCAAAATATATTGACAATAGATACATATTAGAACTCTCAATCATATTTAAGATTAGATAAATTAAATTCTTTTAATTTATATATTGACAATAGATACATATTAGAACTCTCAATCATATTTAAGATTAGATAAATTAAATTCTTTTAATTTATTTAATTCATTAATTAGATCATTTGTATTTTAGAATGAATGAATTCATTAACTTCAAATACCCAACTTATAAATTGTACCCAAAAATTTAATTTGTTAACATTATTATAGAAACTTTAAAAAAAAAACATTATTATAGAAAAAGTATGCATCATCATATCCCATATGATTTAACATGTAGCATGTTAATTAATTAGGCTATGCGTATTCATTAATCTGTCCAACAAGAGATAACAGACCCAAATGAATCAGCATTTTATGAAACATGAACATTAAAATATAATAATATATAATTAAAACAAAGAACTTACAATATATAAACTTTTCCCTAAAAAAAAAACAATATATAAACTTATTTTAGATAATAATAATGTCTATGATTAAGGTCCAAGCGGACGTCATCTTTGACTTTTTCTTTCATTCCCTAGAATGGAGGAATGTAATCCGTATCCATCCCATTGCTCGACGTCGTTTTTGGCCTTTGACGCGTTTGATTTGAAGCTGACGTCGGAATGAAAAGTAAAACGTCCCCACGCGCTTTCTGAACGAACAACGTTTTACCCAAGTTGTCGTCCATTGGAGTGGGACCCACAATGAGTTGACGCCAGCCAGATAGGGCGAAGTACAATTACTGAGTTGGGTCCCGCTGGAAAGCGGGGTTGGGACTGGGGGGTGTGAAAAGCTTTGGCCCTCTCTCTCTCCCTCCCATTTTGTCTTTTTTTCCTTTTCTTTCTATATTTATATAAAAATCCACATTTTTTAAAACATTTCTTAAAATGAACAAATGAAATGGTTTGGTTGTCAAAACATTAAATACGTGCGAGAGAGGCATGAACGTAGTAAATGGCCTTAGCCATGCAGAGCCTGAGTTGCTCAGAGACTCATTTAATGATTGTTTTGCAGAGAAAGGTGTATGGTCTATTTACAGAGAAGGGCTAGCTAGTTTGGGTTCCCTGAAAAAGAAAAAAAAGAAGAAGGTGAACTATGTGTTGGTGTTGCATTTGCACCAAGTCACGGTTTCGTTGTTTGCTTGGGTCGTAATTGCCTTAACATTGGATCACTTAACGTACGCATGCTTACAGGATTGTACTTAATGTGAATAGATGGTATAAAATCCACGTACTAGCTTTTTCTTTCACAGTAGCTGTACGGAGTAAGTTATTGCAGAAATGTCCAAAGAGACAGATTTACCACAAGGCTAGGTAATACAATTCAAAAGAAGAAGTGAAGTTAGCTTATTGGCTTATGAGGAATGTATACATAAGTACTTTTCTTGTAGGTAATACAATTCAAAAGAAGAAATGAAGTTAGCTTATTGGCTTATGAGGAATGTTAATTTATGTGGTATATACAGGTATATATCATCTTGATTGCCCTCAATGAGTATGGCTCGGTGATTAAGAGCGGGGTTTGACTTCGGTTAGATTTCAGGTTCGATTATATGCTAACCCCTCTTGTAAGAGCCTAGGAGAGCAGAGGTTTTACCTGTAGGTGGAGAATTAGTTGAGCCCTCGATGATGAAGTGTACTCGCTTGATTCGCCTGTGAGGTGGTGTGCCAGTTGGACCATCGGAGAGGTGTGCTAGCTTGACCCGCTTACGAAATTTCCTCGAATAAAAAAAAATCATCTTGATTACTTGAGGGTTGGGTATTGTGTTTGCGTGGTGGGGGTATGAAACTAAGGAAGTGAAAATACAACTTCTGATACGTTTGATCCTTTCAACATGTGCATGTAATAAGGATACGTATAAGGTAATTAGATGTGAAAAATAGAGTATGGAAACCTGAATTCCAGGACTATACATTCTTTTCCTGGATTAAGGATGGGAAAGCACGTCATATTTGCAGTAGTTACCGCATTTAATTTTTCCTTATGTAAGTCAATGGACCGCTGCCTCCTTTTTTAGCCCTTTCTTTTAAATGAAAACTATAAATTAATGTATATGAGTATTCTATATACTTATTGGGATCAGATCTTCTGATTATAGTGTTTCTATCATGTTCTATTAAATCTTATCCATACATTTATATGGTCTTTACATAAATGTATGAATGAAATTTAATGAAACAGGATTGGAACAGAGTAACTGAAACAGAGGATTTGATGTGGTTCTTATTAGGCTTCTAATTTTACTACTTTTTAATTAATAATAAATCTATAACCAATTGAAGACGAAATTAATGTCATCTAAGAATGAAGTAAAAGTGGATCGGAGTGTTATAATTTTAACATAATCAAGCATATTAAATATGATAAATGCTTAAAAACTCTTAAGAATGAAGTGAAAGCCCCCGTAATAAGTAATTATAAAGACATTCTTTTTCCTAGGTACTAGATATGGCAATATTATAGTATATAGTCAACATAAGGGCTATAAAATGTGTATGCATGCGTATATCGTTTTCCAAGCAATTCAAAGTCATTATTATTGCTGTGATTCCATAACGTGACGCTTTAATTTTATGCTCACATGTATTGATACGTACCCTTTTAAGCTATCTAACATCCAATAAATGCATAAACAATGCAAAGAGGGTGATGATGGATTGTATTCAAATTCGTTTCCCTTTTTGTAATTGAACTTGATATTATTATTTCCCCTCTTGACACACCAAATTCCGTATCAATATCAACATTAAAGACTAAAGATCAACTTTGTTGGTTTCTCCTGAAAGAAAAGATATGGAAAAAGAGGAGAGGGATGGATTTTGTTCAAGTGGGTTCATTAAATTCAGAAAACCTAACATTTATTTCTTCACCAAATAGTTTAATACAACAATTACAATAAATTGTGTACATTACAAACTATGTAATTCATAACATAGGGTATCTAAACTTTTCTCTATATACCTTGTTTACTAGAAGGAAATCTCACAATAATGTCTAATTTCTTATCTATTTACATCGAGCTTTGAAGGTGAAAAGAAAATGATGTCTTCAAAATTAAGTTACATGACATAATTTTTAAGGGAACAAATAATATCCAAAGCAAATAACTAGTTGAGAGATGTTTTCTAAATTAAGTTATAGGAAAACTATTTTTAAGAGAGCATTTCCTTTTTAAACAACTAAAACATTTTCATTAGTGTTTGCATTTTATCACGAAACAAAACGGGCAAAAAATAATGTTTTCAAATTCTTAACAATAAAAGTTACGACATTCTGAAAAAAGATTACGAAATTCGCTAATTTAACATAAATATAAGTCCTAATTAAAGTTGTAGCTAATTTTCTCTAATTTATATAATGTGTCATCATATGACATTCTCAACAACTTTGTTGTTTAAGCACATTTCATTATAATATAAAATATTAATGTTGAACAATAACTGTATCTTAGTTATACACAATCTAAAAATTAAATGATACACCAAATACTCTACATTAGACAAAAGGAATTCATTGAAAACATTGCCAAAATTGGCATCATAAGGGAAAATTTTGGACCGTCAACTCTTCACATTCTCTATAAGTTACTGTATCATGTCGATCAAACGTTTGAAAGAATTTATGGGATTCATTCAAGTGGTTGATTTAAACGCTAAGAGTTTTATAGATGAAATATTGTTTTCCTGATTAATAATTGTTTTAGCTTCGCGGACAGCCTCGCTCGACTCGCTGGGATGGGCAGCCCAGGCCTTTATATCCTACACAAGCCCCCTTTAATTTGGAGTTCAGAAGATCCTCCTTCGCGATGCGCAAGGCACTATGTACCCTAGATCGTTAATTTAGGGTTGTAGTTTTCCTTTTGTAATTAAAAAAAATGTTATAGCTTGGTTTGTGTAATAGTGAGAATTTGTATATCAAGGGAAATTTGTTAAGTCCTGCTTGAGGTTCCAAAACCCCACAAAACCCTATGCTTTTCTGGACACAAGTTAACATTATAGGTCATCAAGACATGCATTGGCTTCACCCACATATATAACAAGCAATGGTTCAAAGAATGCTAATTACGCTTGAAACCATTCATTGTCTGGGAGAAGAAGAAACATAAAAGAGATGAACTGAGGAAGTTTTAACGTTACAAGTTGTTTAAAAGAAAATGAACATGGAGGAATTAGAAAGAATTTGAAAGGTAAATTAAGAACCAAAACGTTTTCGTGGAGAGTTTGGTAGCCGTCATTCGTTGCACCATACACTCTCCTATGCGACAATTGAACACATCTCCATTACCTTCTCTCTCTTTCTCTCTCAGCAATTACACCTATCTCCGCCATTAAATGCTATTGCACCCTCTCAATGCGCTCTGCAATAACTACTAGCTGCCCACTTCATTTTTTTCTCTATCTGATCCCATTTTCTCCTCTTCTCCATTCCCTTCTTCTTCATCTTCTTCTTCCCCTTTATCTTTCGCTTCTGTTTCTGTCTTTTACTGCATGCCATATAGACCTACTTCTTACCATATAAAAACCCTCAACTAAACCGCCAAGACCCCGAAAAGTGGTATCTTTATGCAAGGTAAATGCGAAAAACCAGATCCAAAGAAAACCCTTCTTTTTCCATCTTTTGAAACTGTTTCTGTAAGCTACTGGCAAGTCAAATCTTTTTTATAAGTAGGTCTTGGGAGAGCCTCACACTCTGACCTCTTTTTAGAAGTTTGAAGAATTGGAGTGGTTTTGCAAGACCACCCATTCACATATATGAAAAAGAAAGTCGCATCATTTCTCTGATCTTTGTCGCATCTCCTCCTGATTCTTGTTTACCTTGTCTTTGTTGTGTAGAGCAGATTACGCTGTAGAGAGAAAGGAGACAGCGAAGGCAAAGTTGGATTCTCCGAGATCTTAGTCGGGAGTTTTGTAGTATTTACATTTTGCATTTGGGATTTTAGCCATATTATTTCCTGTCGAAGAAGGAATATATCCCAAATTGCCAACTTTATCCTTAGTATTATATAAACGCTTTTTCTTCTCTTCCATTGGTATCAGCTAGGTTTAACTCTTAAGAGATAAACTAGTAGACCCATTTCAGAGAGACAAAGAGAAGAAGCCACACTTCAATCTGCTCTGCCTCATTCCAGAACATCTCTTAAAGTGAACTTTGAAGTAGTCCTAGCTTGAAGATCACGTAAAGAGAAAAAAAGTTGACTTGGTTATAAGTTCGATATATCTTTATATTCCAGTTCAACACACAACTTAGAGCTTCTGGGTGGAGATACTATGCCGGCCGGGCTAATGATTCCGGCGAGAAACATGCCATCAATGATAGGGAGAAACGGGAGTCTTGGTGGGTTTGGATCGTCTTCAGGGCTTACTCTTTCTCAGGTCTGCTTTTGGGAATTAAATTATTTTCCATAAGTTTCCTTTAAAGAATCCTTGTTTTACCCACCTCTTAACCTTTTTCTGAAGCACCTTTTGAAGATTTTGATTTATTCCATTTCAGCAGAATTTACTCGAAAGCAAATATTTTCTTCTTCTTCGTATTTATTCCATCCTGAGGGACTTAAAATGGTGTATCACGTTGACGATTAGTCTTTAACCAGACTAATTACCTACTTTCTAGCAAAATCCTTCTCGATATCTGCAAACCGCGTAAAAGCCATTTGTTTTACAAAGACACATGTGCAGAGGCAGACAGACACATATTCTCATGTTTTGTACATCAACAGAGCCATTTTCCCTAGAAAACCTAATATTGTTGCGCTTCAGCTTCCTACTAAGCACATACCATGAATCTACTACGTACTCATATGTTGGTAGTTATAGCTTTTCTTTTGAGTGGGAAAATTTTCCATTCTGTTGTTAGATTGAAAAACCATAAGCTTCAGGAATCTTAAAGATCTGTAGATAATGTTCCAGCCAAACATGATGGAAGGTCAGTTTCACCATTTGGACATGACCCAGAACACGCCTGAAAGTGACGCCGCTCGAATCAGAGAAGAAGAATTCGACAGTGCGAATACCAAATCCGGCAGTGACAACCATGAAGGTGGCTCCGGTGACGACCAAGATCCACGCCCCAAAAAGAAGCGCTATCACCGCCACACTCAACATCAGATTCAAGAAATGGAAGCGTAAGATATGCTTAACTGATGATTTGTTGTCATTTTAACTTTCAATATTCTTGTTTTCCATAGCTAAAGCTTTCATATTTTCCTCAGTTTCTTTAAGGAGTGCCCTCATCCGGATGACAAGCAAAGGAAAGAGCTAAGCCGTGAATTAGGACTAGAGCCATTGCAAGTCAAATTTTGGTTCCAAAACAAGCGCACCCAAATGAAGGTATACAACTTTTATTACTTCTACAGCACTTGATTAACCTATTTGCACCAGCATATAATGATCATATTAACCTATTTTGCATCAGCATATATAATGTTCATAAAAACAAGTTTAAGGATCAAGAGTTTAAGGTCACTACAATTCAAGAGTTTACTTTAGTCAAATGATCCTTAAACTTTTTTTTTTGGTTCTTCAGCTTACTTGGACTTGATTTCATTCTTTCTCACAGACTCAGCACGAACGAAGTGAAAACACGCAGCTCCGAACTGAGAACGAAAAACTTAGGGCTGAGAACATGAGGTACAGAGAAGCTCTTAGCAACGCCTCATGTCCTAATTGTGGGGGACCGACTGCTATTGGAGAGATGTCTTTTGATGAACATCATTTGAGGGTTGAAAATGTCAGATTGAGAGAAGAGGTTAGTATTTTTGATAGATAAATGCGCAACTAATTAACCAGTAACATCGTAGAGGCTGAAATCTTCTAAACTGACTCCCGTCTTTTGCTTCCCCACTTCCTCGTTTTTCTTTTTTCTTTTTTTTTTCTGAAGATTGATCGCATTTCGGCAATTGCTGCCAAGTACGTTGGCAAGCCTGTGGTGAACTATCCTCTAATTTCAAGTCCTATGCCTCCTCGACCACTTGAACTCGGTGTATGTAACTTTGGCCCTCAACCAGGCATTGGAGGGGAAATGTATGGAGCTGGAGACTTGCTCAGATCATTAAGTGCTCCTACTGAGGCTGACAAGCCTATGATAATTGAGCTTGCAGTCGCAGCAATGGAGGAGTTGATTAGAATGGCCCAGATTGGCGAACCGTTATGGATGAATAATGTAGATGGAAGAACCACACTGAATGAAGAGGAGTACATCAGGGCATTTCCTCGAGGAATCGGTCCAAAACCAACTGGTTATAAGTGTGAAGCTTCAAGGGAAACTGCCGTTGTTATAATGAATCACATTAACCTTGTTGAGTATCTCATGGATGCGGTAAGCCTAAGATCTTTTTCGGTTTGTGAGTAGTGTGTGATACTTTACTTTATACTTTTGCTCATATATATGTTTGGTTTCCAGAATCAATGGTCAACAATGTTTTCTGGCATAGTCTCAAGAGCAATGACTTTGGAGGTTCTATCAACAGGAGTGGCCGGGAATTATAACGGAGCATTGCAAGTGGTAATTAAGAATCTAATTTCTTAGACCTTTCAGAAGTTGTTTACATATTATCTTAAGGATAGTTAACAACTGAATTAATCAACCAATTCAGTTAGTAAAAGGGTATCGATTGGCTTTTTTCTTCAGATGAACGCTGAATTTCAGTTGCCAACTCCACTTGTCCCCACTCGTGAATCCTATTTTGTAAGATATTGTAAACAACATGCCGACGGGACCTGGGCAGTTGTGGATGTTTCCTTGGACAGTTTACGGCCTAGTCCAGTGGCACGATGCCGGAGAAGGCCATCTGGATGTTTAATTCAGGAGATGCCAAATGGGTATTCAAAGGTACACAATAATTCTAATATTTATTGATATGCATTGCAAGTATTTAATGCACTTGTATATCTCAGGTCACATGGGTTGAACATGTGGAAGTGGACGATAGAGGTGTTCACAATCTATACAAGCAGCTAGTCAGTACGGGCCATGCATTCGGAGCAAAACGCTGGGTCACTACCCTTGATCGCCAATGCGAAAGGCTTGCAAGTTCCATGGCAACAAACATTCCCACTGGTGATGTTGGCGGTAATAAGATATAGGGAAAAAAAAATGTATTGTTACTAAAAATTTGAGGTGAACATGTGTTTTCAGCTGTTTCTCTTCGATTTTTACGCAGTGATAACCACCCAAGAAGGAAGAAAAAGTATGTTGAAGCTAGCAGAGAGAATGGTGATAAGCTTCTGCGCTGGTGTTAGTGCGTCAACTGCTCATACTTGGACGACGCTTTCCGGAACTGGGGCTGATGATGTGAGGGTCATGACCCGTAAGAGTGTAGATGATCCGGGAAGGCCACCCGGTATTGTGCTCAGTGCAGCAACTTCTTTCTGGCTTCCTGTACCCCCCAAAAGGGTTTTCGATTTTCTTCGTGATGAGAACTCTCGAAGTGAGGTAGTTGTTTTCTTTTAATTCATGTTACCAAAAAGACGAAATTACTATTCGCTGGTATGGTTAAATCAATACTTATGTATACACAGTGGGATATCCTATCCAACGGAGGAGTTGTTCAAGAAATGGCTCATATTGCCAATGGCAGGGATACAGGCAACTGTGTCTCTCTACTTCGAGTAAATGTAAGCTTCTTAGCACTTAATCACTGCCATTCTTTCCTGTTTCATCTCCTTAGTCTTGCTTCGACAGTTAATTTTTTTTAAAAAAATTTCAGAGTGCAAATTCCAGCCAGAGCAACATGCTGATATTGCAAGAGAGTTGCACTGATCAAACAGCTTCTTTCGTAATCTATGCACCGGTAGACATTGTGGCGATGAATGTAGTACTTAACGGTGGAGACCCAGATTACGTTGCCCTTCTTCCTTCAGGATTTGCTATTTTTCCTGATGGGACTGGATCAGGAGGTATTGGCGAATCAGGGTCTGCAGGCGGATCGCTTCTGACAGTTGCTTTTCAGATTCTAGTTGATTCAGTTCCTACAGCGAAGCTCTCTCTTGGATCGGTAGCAACTGTTAACAATCTTATTGCATGCACTGTCGAGAGGATTAAAGCTGCCTTATCATGCGAGAATGCATGACCTATATATAAATATTTGATTCCAAGGTGATTAATTCTTCTTCAAACACCTAATAGTTTTATGACTGAATCTGATCTTGGTGACAATTTCTTTTTGCAGCTGTTTTTCTGTTCATGAGCTGAAGAGGAAGGTGATGATGATTATGGGGCAATGGGCGAAGTCAAGAGCGCACCTTGCATGATCTTTTGTTCTCTCATAGATTTCGTTTAGGGTGGTGGAGATGGTGAATTTGGAAAGCCACCCTAATCGTTAATTTGTTGGATGAGCAAGGATTAGAGGTTCGGGAATTGACTTCCTCAAAAACTAATTAAGTAAAAGCGATCAAATGCACCTGTAAGACATATAACCACAAACTGTGGAACCTTCTTCACTCCTTTATTAACTTGGTAGTCGATTAGGGTTTCGTGTTGTTCGCTTCACTTGTTTGTATTGTTACACCATGGCGAAACCAGGCAATGTCTTGTCTGTTTCTCATGTTTTAGAGGTCTTTTTCTTCCACGTTAACACTCCTCAGTATGTGTTGATGCTCTTTTGCAAACAATGTTGCGCAACCTCTTCAAAATTAGCCAGTAATTACCAAAAAAGCTAATTAATTGATGGAATAGCACGGCTTTAATATTGAAAATGTGTGCTTTTGGTCTTTACGAAGCGTTGCTATTGGTTGTTCCATATAAATTGCTTGATCTAGTTCTTCGTTTAAGAACACATTCTTTACGTGCATTTGATTAAAACAAGATCCATTATCCTTCGGTGTGTTTTAAGGTTAACAAAACAACATCGTTTTCTTTAAGTTAATATTCAACCGCAAGCGGACGACGACGTATAAGTTGGAAATTTACCGACAGACTTTTCCGTCGCTAATATTTCGTCAAAAAAGTCGAAACTTCTTTATTTCGATATCAATTCCCGTCTTAATTGCCGACGGTATTGTTTCGTCGCTAAATTATATTTTCTCGTCAAATTTTTTGACAAACAAATAAAAATTGTCGGTAATTTGCAACGGTTTATTTTTTGTCATTATTTTTTCGTCGCCAATTTCATATTTTTTAAATGGTAGTCTTCAGTCAAGGGGTGTGCGGACTGGCTTGCACATTCAGCCGCACAGTTCTCCTTCGGGATTACCAATCTTGAGCACCCCTTAGCGGTTGCATACCTATCCTTGTAGAGGATGCGCCGGGGATTCGTCACCCGCGTTTTACCATGTAGTTTTCTTTGTTCTCCCGTTTTCAAAAAAAAGAAAGTAGTTTTGCCCCTGATAATTGTCTGGCGGAGGTCGGGATAGCCCAACCTTGCCACTCACAATAAAACTCATATCTATGAGATTATGGACAAGCATCAAAGACCAAAACTAAGGAGCCAGGATCCTCTGTCTATTTTATCCTGTCCGTACTCTATCTCATGAATTTTAGCTATTTATTTGTGGGTCCCACATAAATAGATGACTCACAAATAGATGACTGAGATTCATAGGATAGGATAAGGGCAGGATAAAATGAATAGAAGATCCCATCCCAATACTAAGGGTGTGCTTGTTTGAAGGGTATAGAAAAAGGGGTATGGGTATGGAATAAAAATTGATGCTTGGTATGAACCTATCATTGAAGACTTAAGAGTTTCATTCCTTGATTTTGGGCAATCTTCCATTCCTTTCATAATCTAAAGGAATGGGAGAGAGGAATGAGAGTAATTGATATGCTTTTAATTTTTTATATACAGGGGATAGATAAAAAGTATAATTATGAACCAAATAATATCATAAATAAAGCTTTAATTTCAATAATCAAATTTACGGTGAAATCAATTAAAATATTATTATTCATTAATTAAAA
>JANKOE010000009.1:2069327-2082673 GCA_026284465.1 Erythroxylum citrifolium | reverse complement strand
GCTCAAAGAAAGTCAGAAATTGATGCTGTCGGTGCTGTCAGTGTTCAACCATGGTGGCTTCAACCATGGTGGCTCAAAAATGGAGGCTTGTTTTTCAAAGATTTCGGTGGTGCAGCTGGAGGCTTTCACACCCATTGAAATCTCTATAAGTTGGGAGAAGAACAGAAATTGTTAAGTGTGAGAGATTTTTTGAGAGAGCAGAGAGTTTTCGAGAGAAAGAGGGAGAGAGAAGAATAGTGAGAGGTGAGAGAAAAAAAAATATATTTTTTTTTCTCTTTTCTAATAGGAGTGGGTTAATTTTGGGTCTCTTGAAAATTGAGTTGTATGCTCTCATTGATTTTAGTGAAATACTCAGTCGTCTCCAAACTGGACGTAGGCATTGCCGAACCAGTATAAAAATTTTGGTGTTCTTTTCTTACTGTTTTATTTTCACTCCAAATTTAATCACGTTTCCGCATAACAATAACCTATTGCAAGGTATGAAGAGTCCCTGGTGAGTAGAAGAAACGTGGGTTTCCATAGTAAAATTTGCACCTTTAATACCTGAATTTTCCATTACCTTGATAATCCTTGCGAGGAGGTCCCACTTTGCAATCATATTCTTATGGGAGATTTGTTAAATCGTCCAGTTGATAGCTAGAGATATGTTATATCTTGATGGAATGTTAAGAATAATCAATTGCTATCTTATTAAGTTCTTTAGTTCAAGGAATAAGTATTACTGTTGTAAGGCCTAACGATATAGCATATACTAGGATGCCTAAGGGAACTTTGGAGATGAAAGTGACTCCTTACGTGTTTTCCTTCTTTGATGTAGCTAGCTAGTGATCCCTGTCCAGTCTTTAGCTGCTGATCAAATAATTGCAAAGTTTCAGAGTTTCATTCCAGATGTAAAAGGAGAAGTTACATTGAAAGAAAAGATGAGTAATAGACTTAGGCTCAAGGTTGCACAGTGCTGATAAGATGTATTTAAATCATATTAATTAAACTTATTTCTTTTATTTTGAGTTGAATGACATAGCCCGTCGTAACGCTACTCAAAATAACTAGACCTACAACTTAGCAGCTGTGAGTCTAGGTCGATCCCAAAGAAAGTGTGTGTAAAGGTTGTGAAATGAAATCAACTGGTGTTTAGGTCAGGGGAGTTAGGTTTGGTTTTCAAATAAGAAAATAAAATGAAACTTAACTAATGAAAATAAATTAAAGAAAACATTGAAAAGTGATGAATTAGTTAGGGACCTAGTCATCGGTTCAATCTCGGCTTACACACAGTTAAACATATTTCATTGAATTTTTGTTCTTATACCTCTCATAGCAACTATTAATCGTAGGTTAATAATAAGCTCTGTTAACCTCGGTTTTTCCTTATGTCGTATTTAATTAAGAAGAGCTCGTTAATTAAAACCTGGTTATTGAACACCCTAGAACAAGTTCTCTAGATCTAATTGGACAACTACATTATGAGTTAGGAAAGCAAATTAATCAAGGCAACAACCACATAAGTTCGGATTATTTAACCTTGATCATGTTATCCCTAATGATTAAAAACTATTAGGTGCCAGTGAGGATACAAAATGGGTTGTAAACGAGTATATAGTTTAGGAAGCTTAACTTAGCTACTAGAAATGATCATTTCTTATTACCATTTGTAGATTAAATGTTACAAAGTCTTGCTGCTAAACCATTTTTTTCTTTTTAGATAGTTTTCAAGTTACTAACAAATAGTGACTGCTTAAGAAGATCAATAAAAGTCTACTTTACATGCCTTTTTGGAATGTAAGCCTTTATGCAAATGCCTTTTAGCCTTTTCAATGCTTCAAGTAGATTTTTAAGGTGCATAATGATTTTTTCTTCTTGATCAGTATATTGAGAATTGCATTGAAGTATTCATGGATGATTTCACTATTTAGAAAGATTAATTTAATGATTGCTTAAATAATTTATCTAAGGTCATTAAAAGATGCATTAAATCAAATTTGGTATTAAGCACTTAAAAACATCATTTATGGTTGATCAAAGCATTATGTTGGGATATATGATTTTATATAGGGGCATGGAAGTTGAAATTGATTATGTTGTTAACTTACCTTGTCCTAAAAATGTTAGGGAAGAGTGATCTTTTCTTAGACATGCATGATTTATTGCATGTTTATTAAATAATTTTTAAAGAATGATATATCATTATCAAAGTTGCTACAAAAAGATGTTTCATTTGAATTTGGCAAAGAATGTTAAAAAGCTTTTTACAAGCTCAAGACATTATTGACAAGTGTGCATATTATTTATCCACCAAATTGGAAGTGATGTTAACAATTATGCAACGAGAGTTGTTTTGGGCAAAAGGATTAGGAAAAGCTATATCATTTATTATGCCTTTAAGGGCATTAAATGCTACACAATGTTGTTGCTCTACAACTGAGATTGATCTTTTAGAAATTATTTTTTTCTTTGGATAAATATAGAACTTCTTTGATTGGCTCTAAAGTTATTGTTTATTCTGATTTTTCAACATTGAAGTACCTTGCACAAAAAAAGGAGTCAAAACTAAAGTTAACATGATGGATTTGACTGCTTTACAAATTTAATTTGTCTATATGAGATGGAAAAGGAGCCAAAAATTTTATGGAAGACCATCTGAGTAGGTTACTAAAGGATGAATATATTTTAACTATTTTTGAAACTTTTCTTAATAAGCAATTGCTCCAAATAAAAGGTGAGGTTCCTTAATATGCAGACCTTGTTACTTATTTAGTTACTAGAACTTTACCTAATTGCATTAATAAGTCTAAGAAGGAAAAGACAAGGAATAGGGTAAAATATTATGTTTGGGATGAACCTTATTTATGAAAGTTTTACGTTAATCAAGTTATTAGTCATTGTGTGCCAGAGAGTAAATATCATTCTATCTTATCTTTTTATTATAATTATGCATGTGGGGGGCATTTTAGTCTTAAACAAACTGTTAAAGGGATTTTAGATAGTGGTTTGTATTGGGAAACTTTATAACAAAAATCATATATGTTATCTTATAGAAATGAAATGCCTCAAATCCCATTCTTATAATTGAGCTATTTAATGTAAAAGACAATGATTTTATGGGCCTTTTTTTCCTTCATCTAAAGGTTATTTTTTAATATAATTTTGGTGGTAAATTATATCGCAAAGTGGGTGAAAAAAAGCCTACAAAACTATCCATTCTATAGCCATTGTAGGTTTTATAAAGTTTTAACATTTTTAATGCATTCGAATTTTCACAAGCTATTATCAATGATTAAGGGAGTCATTTTTATAATAGAGTAATGGCAAATTTGTTTAAAAAGTATCGAGTGTCACATTGAGTAGCCACCATATATCATCTATAAATAAATGGATAAGTAGAAGTACTAAATAGAGAAGTGAAGTACATTTTAGAAACAATGGTGAATTAGAGAATAAAGGATTAAAGCTTATGTTTAGATAATGCTCTTTAGGTTATTGTTCAACTTATAAAACACTAATAAGATTGTCTTCCTATCGATTAGATTACGGTAAAGTTTTCCATTTACTTGTAGAGATCAAATATAAAGCTTATTGAGTGGTGTGACATTACAACATAGATTTGAACAAAGTTAGAGAGGCAAGGAAATTGCAGTTGCAAGAATTAAAGGAACTAAAGTTGGATACTTATGAGAATTTAAGAATTTATAAAGAGGAAATAAAAATGTTCCACTATAGTATGATTTTGAGGAAGTAATTTGAGTTTGGAAAGAAGGTTTTATTATATAATACTCAATTAAATCTCTTATTAGATAAGTTACATTATTATTGAATTCATCTTTTTGTTATAGCTAATGTGTTTCCTTATGATGCAAGGGAAATAAAGTGTTTAGATACCATAAGATCTTCATGACAAATGGAAAAAGATTAAATCCATTTCATGAGGATATCTTAGTCTCAAGTTTAATGGATATTGATTTGACACTTTCTTAACACTTAAAAGATTGAGAAGAAAATGCTTTATCAAGCATAATAATGTTAAATAATTGCACTCCCAAAGATGAAAATTTTTAATAGTTTTGTTTTAGTTATTTATTAGTTTCATTTGCTTGTATTTATATAGATGTTTTGTTAGTTTAAGTGAAAATTTTGTTCTTTCTGCAGATTGCTAAAATTCATAAAGTGAAACCATGCCTTATTCAACTTAAGTTTAGAATGAAAGATTGTAAGTTTCAAACAACTAAATTTCATATAGCAAGATCACGCCTTATGCAACTTAAGTTTTTGGTATTAAATTCCTTAAGTGCTACAGATTTGCGTAATCCCTTACTTTTTGATCATTCTTTCTTTGGGACATCTTCTTTAATTGAACATTTATAATCATTCACACATATAATCAATAGTTAACCTAAAATTCATCATGCTAATTCCTATACTCAAGATTATATGCCAAATATCTTAGTGTAAGAATAAAACTAATTTGCTATTTAATCGTCATATCCTCAACACTCCTTTTATTTCCTACAAAACTCTTTTAATCAGATTATTCTCGCTCATCTTGTAAGGTCAACCAAGACACTTTAGAGGCATTATACAGACACATCATTCTAACATAAGCTTTGATACAAACTTGTCATACCCTCACCTTAATAAGGCCCAAGGTGGACCGTGTAGTGTTAATAAAAAATGGGGTGCTAAGCTAACACCTGAGTTAGCCCGTTCTTACATTATATCTATCTAATCACCATTAAATTAACAAGATATTTCAAGTCTAAATAGGTATGGTTCATTCATTCATCATAATAGTCTATGTGTAATTCTTAATGCCTATATTGATGTCTAAAGACACAATATTTCAAATATAGGAGAAAAATGAAAACAATTGGATAACTTTGGTTAACCTTCTCTAGATCTTATTTTTATTGCTACTATTGCTGGTTAGTCAACTCATCAACTTATTTTCTTTCTTTTTCTTGGAGGAAGGGAAAAAAAGAAAATGTGAGTATTATACTCAGCGAGGAAAATATTTTTACTCGTGAGTGGTCACGCATTAAAACATTTTTTTTACATTTCAAAATCCATTTGTGGTTTATAAAAATAAGTAGTAAGTTCACTACGTATATTTACACTTAATCTTGCTTAATGAAGTATCAACATTACTCTAAAATAAGTATTGTCACTTCAAGGTGTAATATCAATCGTCACATTTCATATCAAGGTTCAAGTAAGACATTTATTCTTGAATCAAACATCACCACATTTATTAGGGCATAAGTTTATCGATCACCACCATCATCAACTACTTAACAAGATATCATTTTTTTGAGCATGCAACCCCATATCAAGCATGAAGCACACATGTAGCTCAATTTCATTACACATGCTCTTTATTAAGTTTTTATTCATTTCCATTAATTCTTTAACATAGGTATCCTTATTTTGTTGCCTAAGACACCTCACTTAGGACTTTTGCCTAAACCACCTCACTTAGGTCTTTGTTTAAGGAAATTTTCCTAAGTCACTACACTTAGGTCTTTCTTCCATTTTTGTTTAATTAATCAATTTATTTGCTTATTTTCATGGAGGAAACTCATTTTCATAATTTTTTTATACATTTTCAAACAAACAAACAAATTTTCAATTTAGTAAAAAGTTCAAGGCACATGTCATAGAATTTCAACGGAACCTTTTCATCGGACATTCATAATGATTCAACACAATCATAAATTTTACTCATAGAGTAACAAATTCTTGACAAGCATAACTTGAAAACTATTTAGATCTAAACCATAAAATTTTACGCACTTATTATTCAAGATATATATATATATATATATAGAATTTGTGAAGGTGTTTAACATGAAAATTATATATATATATATATATATATATTCAATTCCTATAATCTTAAATGAGCTCCCAACAATAAAATACGTTTGATGCCATAACATCCTGAACAACCTAAGACAAATAAGCTATATCTCCCAATCCATTACAAATTTAACCAAACGATTTTACAAAAACAATTATAGAACATCTGAACCTAAAACTTTCAATTTTTAATCAACTATAAATCAGTTCTCTAGACCCTCAAATCATAAGTATAGTCCTATACTCAACTTCAGTCCTACTAGATATACTAGTTTTGGAAAATTGACCATAACTCCTAATCAATAATGTTTGGGGCACTTTCCCTTTTATACGAATAAGCTAGAAATTTAAATCTTCAAATTTTATGTTTACACTTTTCAAATTCTCAACTCTTGATCCTAAAGTAATTAGAGAAAAAAACTCAATCATTCACGTCCAATACAAAATAACTACACCTATTAACCTATATTTCACAAAGTACATTATATTTCCTCAAACCATTTTACATACATTTGGAACAAGTATAAACAGTAATGAAAGATTAGTATTCCAGTAAATTTTACTCAAGATCATTGCACAAAAGTTTGTTTCAAGAGGAGTTTAAAAAGGGATGTAATGTTACTCACGTATTGTAGAAATCAAATCTTTTTCTTCCTCTAAACCTCTTCCTTTTTTTCTTCCTTCACTATCTCTTCCTCTTTTCCTCTAGGATTGCCATCTCCTTCTATACCCAATCCCCCTCTTTTGGTGCTCTTAAACCCTAAATGATATATTTAAAAAAAAATTCATCTATGCCCTATGGTGTGAAATTTTGACTATGCCTTAATGAGCATCTCTTCACTTATTTTTTTCCTTTTGTCCTCAATTGTCCATCCAATATTTTTATTTTCTGATATATTTTAACGTATTTTTATCACTTCTACACACTAATTACCTTAAAATAATTTTCCTATATTAAATACAATTTATTTGACCTCTAACACATTTTTTTCAATTTATTCACCAATATCAATCATTCTTAATATTTTCTCCAAAAATTTGAAATAACCAAGTTTATCGTAAAATTTCTACCAATTATTCACAAAATATCTTCTCATTAAGCTAAACATAAAAGTTAAAAATTAAAATTCAAGAAAAAAATAATAGAAAAAAAGCACACTATATGAGAAATACAAATCAATAAGACTAAATATTAATTAAGAAAAGTAAAAATCAGGGTGTGACTCATAAGAAACTCGACGCTTTTTTTAGGCCTAAAACAATAACCTATTAGAGGATAAAAAGATTTAGCTTAAAGATCTATTGTAAACCCTAAATTGTAAAGCTTTGAATGAAGAGAAAGAGAGGATCATTTAGCATGCCCATAAATTTAATTTAATTTTAATTTTATCAAGGGAAAATTTCATGTAGAAGATGAAGTTACTTTTATAAGTTTATTAAGTTAAACTTAATTTGTTAAAAAAATAATAAATATATTTTGGTTCTTTGAAGAGCATTAAAGGCCCCCTAGGGAGTGGTTGAGTTGGTGGAGTGGGAGGGACATGGGGTCAAAAGGTCTTGTGTTTAATTCGCCCTATCTACGTTTTCTTGATCGAGTCTGTCTTATAAGACTTGCCTAGTGTGGAGTATCCGATTGGTGTAATTTGCGAGCTATTGCGTTAATTTAGAGATTTATCTAATGCACATCTAAAGAGTAGCAATTACAGGTTCCTTCGTTTTTTTTTTTAAGCATAAAAGCCAATTTAGTGCTGGAAGTTTTACTTACATTGAAGATTTGTATGCAAATTAAGGTATTCAGAACTTATCAAGTTTGAGGTAAGTAATCTATGAATTTATTATTAAGTTTGATACAACAAGGATTAGAAGACTAATCGAAGGCTATTAAAAGTTGAAAGCAATGCAACAATAGATAAACTTTTGCTTGGCCTGTGCAATATCCCATCTCTTATATTTAGCATTGCAAAGTTTAACAGTGTAATATATGGTCCAGAACGTCTAAGAACCTGAATCGCATTGTGTTTCTTGGCCAACATTCATTCACGAGTAACTCTTTGAAACAGAAGGGCACGCTTGTCATGATCCTTTCCTCTTTCGATTTAAGTGGTTATTTTGAAGTCCAGATCCTCTGTCCAATATTATGGTGTTTTATTGTGTCCAATAAATTTCAGTCATTTATTTATGTGGGATCGTATGGGACCCGCGTAGATCCTACAAAATAAATGGCTGAGATTTCATGAGACAAAATAAGACAGAATAATATTGGACAGAGCATCTGGACTTGTTATTTTGGCTGCATTTGAAAACCGTCTCTCCACAGTAAATGTTATCAACACATAAGATGTGTATTTTTGACCAATTTAGGTGGCCTCCATTGAAATCCAAAGCAAACAACTCGGGTAATATCTGGTTTGGCTTACATTTCCAGCAACCGGTTGACTTTGATATTCGTTTCTTATGATGCAACGGTGAACTATCTAATGGTACTAAGTATCTTTCTAACCGGAAGTCTCAGAAATCAATAATAGGTTCTCCAACTCTGAGATTACGCTCGATTTTCCATGGCAGATCAAAGAGCTTTGCAGTAACGAATTTGAAGACCTTATTTACATTGATGTTGTAGCTTGCGCTTGAGAAAAAGAGAGTCGCGTTCAAAGCTTTTGCATATGATCTTGCCTGAAACGAAGTAGAATTCAAGTTGTAATCCGTCCTCTAAGGTTGAAAACACATACTTTTGCTTGGTTTTCCATGCAAAAAATCATACCTGGCTTGCAATTTCCCACTGCAGATCTATAGGAAGTTGAATGAATTCATCAAACTTGGTTCCAACTATAACTGGAATTGCATTCTAAAGAAAGACATACATAGCATCAGCAATCATTTAATAACACAGACACAATTATACATGTAAGGTACTTAAAAAGCATGATATGATACGGCCACTCTTTATCTGCTCAAAGTGATGGAATAGAAAAGAGATGCTACAAGAATATCTTCACTTGGAATATGCTACATGCAGAAAGAATAAACCCGAAAAAGCAAGTCTTAAGAGGGATACCGGATTCCATTTTCTTGCTTCATGAAACCAACCTATGACACTGCAAAATCAACACACACAAAACAAACGATGTAAATATACAGAGTCGAGAAAATAAGAAGAAAACAACATTACAAATTAGAGAAATACTAACCTGTTTAAGGTGACTCGACTTGTTAGATCAAACATGATGAAAATTGCTACAGAGTCTATACAAGCCATAGGAAGCTGCTGCCTTGATCTTTCTCTGCCTGCATCATCACGATTACAATCATACTAACAAGATATATTCACGTAACAGATGATATGAATACCTCTAAAAGACGAAAACTTACCACCATCTATCTCCCAGAGGCTATAAGTAATACGAGCTCCTTCTACCATTAGCGTTTTGTCCATCAAATTGGGTCCATTCTTCTGGATGCCTCCTTGTTCGATCTCGTTTCCTACGTATTTTGCCTTCAAGACAAACACTACTGTTGCATTGAGAAAAGTTGACCAAAAAAAAGAATTTTTATAAATTAGTACTAGTAATGTATGCTAACCAGGAAGCTTGTTTTCCCAGTTCTGCAATCACCCAAGAGACTAATCTTCAAAGGGACCAGATCAGACTCCATGTCATGCATGCAGCTCTGGTGCACAACGTTCCCTGACGACCTGAAGGAGGACCTGGTAGCAGGCGGAGGATGTGAGGACGATGGTAACGGAGAAGTCAACATGGGGTGTTCTAACACACGATAACGAGCAGGCTTCCCGAGCGAACATACCAGGATTCTATTCCAGAAACGAAGAATGCAGCGTCTAAGTATCAACAATCGACGATTAACCTTACGTTTTAGATCGCGACGAACCATTTTTCTACAAACTTTATTCATATTTTGTATTTGTTTTTATGTTTATGAAATATTCAAACAATTGGGATGGCCTCAAAGGAACAAAAGGAAGCGAGAAAGTATTGTGTTCCTTTTTAGTTTCTATGTGGCCATGAAAAAGAAAACTTGAAGCTAACTGGTAAGGCTTCTCATAACACGAGGAGAGTGAGGGTATTTTGGGAAAGAAAAATGTGTGTGTTTGTTTCCATTTCTGTTGCAAAGAAAACCAACCTAAGCTATGAATGTGACTAGATTAACGGGAAAGCTTTTGACTTTGCCTAGTTTTAAGGGTGTTTGGTCTTCCGCTTTTAATTAGTTTGTTTCCTAATTCATCATCACTAACTCAGTTATCTCCTACATCTTCTACTGACCACAATCCTACAACGGTGGCGGGGTGAATTTGTACAATAATGTCAAGTGTCATGTACGTACAACAGATTTTTCTAAGAACAAAAATATCATCACAAATTACACGGCCAGAAGGGTAAAATGAACCCTAATGTTAACTCTGATATATAAAATGAGACAAGATCCTCTGTCCAGTTCTATGGTATCTTATTCTGTTCCATAAATTTCAACCATTCATTTATGTGGGTCCTGTGTTTATTTACGTGGGACCCACGTGGAGCTAACATAAATGAATGACTGAGATTCATATGACAGAATAAGAGACCATAAAACTGGACAAAGAATTTGGACTCATATAAAATGAACCCTAACGTTTTCCCGTGTTCAAATTGAACCTAACATTTATAAAACTTTTAAAATGAACTCTAATATTTAGAAAATATTCAGATTGAACCTTGACCACTAACGATATTAGGGTACCATCAGTTATTTGCTGACATGGCCAAAAACATTGTTGACGTGTTTCTTTTTTAATTTTTGGCTGTGGGACTCACCAGAAGTTGATGTGGATTTTGAAATGGAAGTGGGTCCCATCTCCAACTTTAACGCTGTATTTTGGGAGAAAGAATTGTTGTGCACAATGTTGGCTATGAAGAGGAGGAAACGACGCTGTGTTTTGTTGTTTGGGAAGTGATTACTGGTTACGTGTAAATTAGTAGTGTAATATTATTGCATACATGCCATTTAGAAGGGAGAGAAGAACCAAATTTGATGAAGTGAAGGACAGAAAATAGGAAGCATCTTGAAGCCGTGGCAGGTGGAGCTTTTGTAGAAAGAGGAGACCTCCAAAGGATTGTCTTTATGAGAATAAGATTACGGACTACTTCATCTTCACTTGTGTTCTTGGTGTAGAAAAGAGAGTTTGAGAGGCAAAAGAATTGTATATTTCATTAAGAAGTAAACACTATATATACAGAGAGTACAAGCGACATTAGAGATAAGATTTACAAAGATTTGAATTTAAAAATCAAAACTAAATCCTAACAGATAACAATAGATTGATTTGAAAAGGCTAGGATTGAGTTGACCGAGTCTTATCTTCAACACCCCCTCGCAAACGAATGGAGGGGAACACCATCAGTTTGGCCTTCAAGTGTAGGAATCGATTCTTGGACAGTGGTTTGGTTAACACATCAGCCAATTGGTCGGTAGTCGGAATGTACGAGACAATAAGATGTTTCTTTCGAACTTGATCTCGTACAAAGTGGAAATCGAGTTCAAGGTGCTTCGATCTAGAATGAAAAACTGGATTAGCAGCTAAGTAAGTGGCTGAGATGTTATCGCACTAGATTTTCGGTGTGGTGGGAAGAGAATGATGAAGTTCGCGAAGGAGACACTAAAGCCAACACACCTCAGAAGCTGTCGAAGCTAGTGCACGATATTCAGAATCAGTGCTAGATTGAGCTACAATTTTCTGCTTCTTCGAACACCACGAGATAAGATTAGCACCACGAAAAACAACATAAGCTGAGGTACTTTTCTGATCAATTTTATCGCCACCCCAATCCGCATCAGAGAAAGCAACAAGCGAGGACGGATGGGACGACTTTAGTACAATGCCATGATCCATTGTATCTCTCAAGTATCGGAGTATGCGCTTAACGGCTTGCCAATGAGGTACCGAGGGTGAATGCATGAACTGAGAAGTCTTGTTAACAGCCATGGTTATATCGGGTCTAGTGAGAGCTAAGTATTGAAGAGTGCCAACCACTTATCGGTACAACGTCGGATCTTCAAAGGTAGAGGACGACAAGGCTGTCAAATCGGTTTGAGGAGAAGGAGTGGAAACCGGTGACGCTTCAAGAGATCCAAAATATATTTGGATTGTGAAAGATGCAGTCCATCAGAGAGCCACGTAACCTCAACTCCAAGGAAATATGAAAGGGAACCCAAATCTTTAATGGCAACAAATTTGCCAAGTTGACTAGTGATATGCTGAAGGAGACGAGATGATGAGCCTGTCAAAATTAAGTCATCAACATATACTAAGCAATAGGCAATGTCATTACCGGCCGAATAGATGAACAACGAACTATCAGCTTTGGAGCCCCGAAAACCAATCTTTTGTAGGGCACGGGTAAGACAGAAATACCAAGCACGAGGTGCTTGTTTCAAGCCATAGAGAGACTTCTTGAGAGAACACACATGATGAGGTTTGGTAAGGTCAATAAAGCCTTGAGGTTGCTCCATAAAAACCGGTTCATCAAGCGACCCATGTAAGAAAGCATTAGAGACATCGAGTTGCCGAATAGACCATTGATGATTGACTGTAATCGACAAAATAAGTTGAACCGTGGCTGGTTTGATGACAGGGCTAGACGTTTCAACATAATCGATGCCAGGTCGTTGATGAAAGCCTGTCGCTACGAGTCGGGCTTTGTAACGATCAATGGAACCGTCAAGCTTGGTCTTTATACAATAGATCCATTTGCAACCAATCACATTAGAGGCTTGTGATCGAGGAACCAAATCCCAGGACCCATTCGCCATTAACGCATCGATTTCATTGGACATTGCCTAACACCAAAGTTTCTGCGTGGCTGCCTCGGTGTAGGAGGACGAAGCAGACAAGGAAGGAGATGAAGCATGGAAAGCTTTAGGCTTTAAGCTGCTAGTTCAGGACCGAGTAACCATAGAATGTTGGTTCTGAGAGTTTCAAACCGTGGTTGGAGCAACCGAAAAAGGAGGTGGAGGCACGGAGGGTGCCACTGCTGTAGTCGGGTTGGCAGGAGCTATGGTGGTGTCGGTAATTGGGGCAATGGAGCTGGGTTGGTTAGATGGTGGCGATGGTGGAGTAGTAGTAGGTTGCGGCGGAATAGTGGTGGAGCGAGGCAGGCCAAGGGAAAATATGGTAGTTGGAGACGGCGGTGGACCGAGAATAGAGGACTGCCAATCACTTTCCTTGAACGGGAAAACCTACTCATCAAAAATAACATGACGTGAGTAAAAAAGATTATTGGTTGATAAAGACAAACATTTATATCCCTTATGAAGAGTACTATAGCCAAGAAACACACATTTGGTAGAACGAGACTCAAGTTTGTTCTTAGTATAGGGACGAAGCCAAGGATAACAACAACAACCAAATACACGAAGAAAATTATATTCCGAGTTACGTTGAAAAATTAATTGGTAAGGGGATTTGTGATCAAGGTGCGGAGTTGGTAATCGGTTTACAGTGTAAA
>JANKOE010000009.1:2045952-2060909 GCA_026284465.1 Erythroxylum citrifolium | reverse complement strand
AAAGTTGTTTCTTCTTATAAAATTTTAATATTTTATTATATTTAACCATAAATATTCAAGAAAAAATAGAAAAATAGTGTTAATAAAAAAGGGTAAGATATAGGTATCCAAAACTCGAACCCATATCCATATCTATTTTTTATGAATCAACCCATATCCATATCCATATTCATCGGTTTTTACGATTTACTACCTATATCCAAATCCATTAAGTCGGGTAGTGCGGATATTAATCAGATTGAATGATCTTTAAGTGGGACGAATATCCTTACGTAGAGGAAGTATAAGGCATCGTAGTATGCCACAAAATGTAACACAAGTAACCAACTTCTCTGGTTCAAAGATAGAAACAACACTCCTTAAGGCAATATAGGACCTGGACAATAGAACACCAAATCATCCGACTTTAGCCTCAAGAATGCTGGTTTAAGAATTAAAACGAGTGCTTGCCGATTGGCCTAAGATTTCTCTATAAAATAGAATCTTAGCAACCTCAATAAACCAAAACCTCTGATCCAGGCCACTTAACCTAAACCTCGAGAATTTTGGAATACCACAGTGCTAAGTTTGTTGTATAACTACAAACATGAAGCTGTATTGATCTCAAATTACCAGAGGAAAGTACACCAAGCAACAAATAAAGTTCTCCTAAGTAGGTGAATTTGCACGATCATCTGCACTCAGGCTAGCTTGTCGCTTGCTATCACTAGTCTTACGCTTCCAATTTTCCTTAATCTCTGCTTCTTTCCTGTCTACAAAATCAATCCAATTCTTGAAGCTAGTTGAGCTTAGTGAAGGTCTAGGCCTTGCTGGTTCAATTTCTTCCACCTCTTCCTCGACGCCACCCTCTGGAACAAACCTACGGTACTGAAACAAGACCTTACAGAAGAACATGGTGAGAGCAATGAAGCATGCGATCCCACAGATGAGGAAAAGTCCCCAGAAGCTCTTCAGGGAAAGCCGGCTATCTTCACCCTCGCCAATTTGCATAGAACATTCAGCATGTGTTAGCCATTTGTTATGGATCTTTTGGAGGTCCCCATTTTCTGATAGTTGAAGGATAGCCGTTGACAAATCAACTGCAAGGGGAGAGTCCCTCTGAAACGCCTGCAACAAGACAATTTAATATGTGAGAGCTTCTCAAAAGAATTTCATCAAACCCTTCATCTTTACTCAAACACCAAAATTCTTCTTTTGCCTGTGTGATGGCTCATCATAAGCAGTAAATTCAGACAAAAAAAGTATTACATCTATAAGTTTAGCTAAAGGATAACACAACAAATGAGTAAGAAAGCTTTTCAACAATATATAGGTAACTGGACATGAAATGACTGCGTAAGAAATCAGATAGAAGCTAACAGGTGCACATAATAAACATCTAATTGAAGAATATATAAGAGAAATCATGAACTCACACAATAATAAAAGGTGGAGTATCGGTAATTGCAATTATAAGAAATATCTTGTCAACGCTAAGAAAATTACAAAAGTTGCCTTAAGTAGTCGAGAAAATGATGGAATTTCAACTACAGAAGTTTGATGATGAGTTTAGGGGAGATACTGCTGGTGACCAGCAATAATCAACACAAGAAATAAGATTGTGAACAGCATGCTGTATGTGATAACAATGTACAAAACATCAAACCCATAAACTAATGCAAACATAGAAAGAACAGAAAATGTAGAATATACTCTTGTTATGGCTTATACTACTGAATAAAAATTGGTAAACCATAATAGGATTTTTTTTTTTGGTTTCCAAAGTGAGAAAATAATTTGCAACTAAGAAGAAGTACGTAATCAAATGCCCAGACAAGTTTGCATACTCTGCCCCTTGTTCCTTGTAACCTAAACTGTAGCTTATCTTCATTTCCAACATCTGGCTCACTGTGATTCAAGGTTATCTTTTAAAGAAAATTCAAATTTTATCTAAAAGTTTCTGAACCACCCTATTTTCTGAAAAGAAGCACTACAGCTGTAGCAACATTGAAATGTTTGTCAGTCATATAATGGAAAGTTAAAACTTGTGGTACTCACAAATCCCCATCCACTTTTTGTGAACTCCTGCCCCACAGTCCTGAATTTACAATTCGTGTTTGATAAAAAGAGTTCAATGTAAGGAAGCTCATCAACAATTGCAGCCACCCCTCCACTCTGTGGTCCTCGTTGAAGAGCAACAAAATATTCATCCTGATTTTTCAGTTTTATAATCCTGGATTCTGCAACGTTGAGCTCATCAATCAGGTATTTCCACGCAAATGATCCATCTTGAATTCCAATTGGTTCGTTACTTGAGATCAAACTGTCAATGCCTTGAATTCGAGATGTTAACTGCTGCACCGTGAGAATGGATGTCAAACTTGCAGTATAGCTTGAATTGATGATCAGCACAACAAATAGCCATATGATCAACACCAAACGTCCTAAAGCGCTCACAGTATTCTCCCCTACATAATACCCAAGCAGCAGATAAAATTAGGAATTTCTGCTTCCGAATTTATTTGATCAAGCAAATACAGAATGCAGAAGATCAGGCTTAAATCACGTACTGTGTGAAAAGAACATGGTTGAGAAACTAAACCTGCAAGATGAAAAATACAATCGGTCAGCTTATATAACACAGTAGCACAGTTATTCAAGAAATTATAAGAGCCTTCAAAAGTAACATGTCAAGTAGACATCCTGTATGTACACAGTATTTAACTATTACTAGAACCTAAGCATTACCATGCACCACTGCATATGATCTATATGTAAACATCTTTTGGACCAACATTAGCATCTTTACATATGCTACAGAAGTAGATGCTGAGGATCCACTGCAACTACAGTATTCACCACATTTCCTTTTTATTAGTTTGTCAATCAAGAAGCAAGTGGAGATTTACGGGAATCCATGCAATGCCAAATCATATGGCATATGTGCCCTAAAACAGAGTTTGAAGTAGGAACCTTTCTGTGCAGACAACAATTAAAGACTGCACAAGATGGCACCTTCTAATAATCAGGGGCAGTACTGACCAGAATATCGTTATTAGCTGTTGCCTTGGTGGACCTCGGAATTCTTGATTGATACGGTGCTCAAGAATCCATACTACAGCTCCCACGAAAAGAAAGAAAGCACCAGTAACGCACCACATTGGGAAAGAAAATGGCTTAAGGAAGGACCATGGGCTAGACTTTTGCTCCTTGACAGCAGCAACTACAAAAAGTCCAGATTCCATATAAGGCTGCGTAAAGTCTACAACTTTTGTCCTATTTGTAGTTATTGTGATATCCCCTACAGCTGCATCATAATTCTTGAAGCAGAAGAGAATCAGAGAAAATAGCACAGCATTAGCACCTGAGACAGTCTAACAAAGACCCAGAAGAAATTACAGTTGACATTAACAATAGATACAAATAAGATACTCACATTTTCTGCAACTGCATTGACAAGATCACTGTACTCTGGATTCCTTTTACCATCTCCATATAAAATATAAATGCGCGGGACAGGATATGGAAGCAAATTTAATGCTGCTTCAAATACATCAATGCAGTATCCTTTGACACCTGGGGGATTGTTGTCTTTAGAAACATATTCTTGGTAACTCACTCTGTTGGGCACCGCAATTCTTAGAGATTTTCCATTGTATGGAAATACCCACCCTCGAGGAACATTTGACGTTTCACCTGGCCATATTATTGTGTAAAGACGTTGATTGCTTGCAGAAATGTTGGGCAGCTTTGCATATAATTTCTCTGGAGAAACCATTGAAAGACCAGAGAAGTTTGACCAATAACCAACCATGCGGGTACCTGTTCCCACAATGTTAAGAATTTCATATGCGGGATGAACTAAATTCTTGTCTGAATCAAACTGAACCTGACCACTTACACCTGTGAAATTCATTCCAGTAAGTATCTGGAGGAACTGCTGGCCTCCATCAAAAACACGCAGTGATTGCAAGTTCAATGAGCTTCCATTTGTGTTAAGCAACTTTGGATCTTTGGAGTAAGATATACTTCCACCGTCTTTGAAATAAACATCAAGAGCACGAGCAGCTAACCATACTGAATCATAAGCATAAAGAGCATAAGTATTGAACCCAGCAGGTCCAGCACTCTTATATTTTAGGTTGTTCCATCTAGACATGAATTTCTTTTTGAGTCTGGTATCTGGGGTGTAATGTCGAAGAGCAACAACCCCTTGTAATAGATTCATTTTGTCAAGATCAGCTGGTTCTATTGAATCTAAAATAGAAGGAAGCCAATCTGTAGCAATCCAAACATAGCCACTGGTCATCATTTTAAGACTCTTAGCAACAGAAAAGATGGACAGACCAGAATCAGGGTTTACATGTACAACATAAACCCGAGACTCCATCAGATTTACCCCAGCTAACAATTCATTGATTGCACTGTTTGATGCTCCAGGTGTAAAAGCAGCCTTGTAAGATATCTTTGCACGTTTCTTTGCCAAGGCATCACCCAGTACAGATATCCCATTCCTGCCATAATCATCATCTACAAAAATGGCAATTACCTCTCTCCATCCAAAATATGTGACTAAATCAGCAATTGCATACATCTGAAAATAGTCATTCTGGGTGGTGCGAACGAAATATGGATACTGCAGTGCAGAAAGTGTGGGGTCTGTTGCAGCAAATGACAACAGTGGTACACGAAGTTCATTAACAACGTGGGATATGACATGAGCTATCCCAGAAGATTGGGGGCCAACTGCAGCAACTACGTCATCTTCCATCAGCTGCAGAGCTACATGGCAAGTAAGCTTCCATAAAAATCGTTGCTATGTTCTTCTCCTAGTGGTGAGAAGAGGAGATTAAGCAGTTTAACTTTAACATTTAAGACAACAACTTGTACGCGTGCTGATACACAGATAGGAGGTAGCAGACACTCATTCACTTGAAAATTTTGTTCTATTTACTATGATTTTAAATGAGTCCTGAATTCCTACTACTTCCAGCTTAAACACAATGCATGAATTTTAATTTCTTTAGCGAGTAGCACCAATCTCCTCTAATTCAAGATTCTCTTTGTAGCCAATTAAATTGAAGTTTATGAGATCACAAATCATACCAACACAGTATAAAACTCTTCCCAAAATTTCTACTGACGGTCAAGACTAGCATAAGCAAATAAAGCTAAAAAATAAGAGCTCAGCTATAATGCTGTCAGAATCACAGTTCATGGATACAACTATCAATCATCTGGAAGTTGAAAAGGAAAGCTCATTACATAAGTGACGCTTCTATACTGAAAGGTAAGAGGAAACTGCAATGCAGACCACAAACAAAGTATCAAAACATTATGATTGGAAGAGGAAGGTAAAGGATAAAGCAACAAGGAAGATGAAGAAAAAGACACTTCCAAATTGACATATGAAAATTAAGTGTTTCTATCACCAATGCCTAATAAATGTATGGAAAATCCGAAGTCCTGTGAAGAAGGCGATTCTAGAATACGTTTAAAGGTTGAGTCTCACAGAATTACCTTCCATGGTTCCAAGAAACCCACTGCAATTAGTGTCATGGTAAATAACATTCAATTTCGTCCCAGAAAGAATGCTGGAATCAGAATTTACATCTTCAACTGCAGCTGCAATTGCTGGCTTCGCTGCTCTTCCAATAACTGAATCATAAGTAAACAGAGCTCCTATATTCACACTATTTGGCCTAGAAGAAGCAGCACTTGCATTTCCAGCCTTACCCACGACTTCCATGGGCACACAGATACCAAGTATCAATAGCATCAGCATCCTTGGGAAGAGTACTTTAGAGCCACGCCTGTCAATCTTCAAGATACCCATTTCTATCAAAGCCCTCGACCGATTCCACTACCCGCACCCCACAACCTAAACACAAAAATAGGAATCAGCAATGATGTTATTACCAAAATGAACACCCACAGCTTGACCTCTCTGCACTTAAACAACATTTTTACATAGATTCTCTCTCACTTGTGTACAAGATTACTTATCAACAAGTAGTTATCGACGTAAGTAATATACAATAAATAATTCTTCAGATCTTCAAGTGAAACAACAATAATCAACAGGGTGTATTCAGGAACTCACTAATATTGTACTCTCCAAGAGTGTCGACAACTAACCATTAAAATAAACAGAACATGTTCAAGAAGAATATTTAAGGACAGGAAGGAAGGCATGCAAGGATAACTAAGAAAACAAGAAACCAATAGAGACTCCGTGGGTGTTGGCGTAGACCTGGACGAGAATTTTGAAGCTGACGCTGAAACCCAATCGGAGTAAAGAAAGTCCATGATAAATAAAATTGATTACAAAGTACAAACCACTACAGTAAACAAAACAAAAACCTTTAACACACCCAAGAAGAAAAGGGGAGTTCCAAAGTGGATGAACAGTTTTGCAAGCTCAAGTAAAGAATGATTCTTTTTGTTTTCTTTGGTTTGTCTCACAACGAAGATTCTTTACTAATCTAACCATTCTCCATAAAGTAAGCAGTAACGTCTACTAGACTGCGGATGTAACCAAAAGACAGTGTCTTGTTCTGCTAACTCAAGCGATCAGAAAGCAGCGGTGATTAACCCATTGCATGTCTCATAAAGAGATATAAAGCGATTGACTGATTGACTCAGCTTCATCATGTGGGTCCGTTTACAAAATGTGTGAAACATGTGGCTATTGTTTGTGCATCAAGCTTGTTGAACATTTGGACTTAGCTCCGCCTTAATGATACATACCCCATACTTCAACTGTAGCCGCCCCTAATGGGCCCTCGGGAGGTTTGTTGATATTCCGAATTCACTCCTAAGTCCTACCTAACAATTCACTCCAAGAAACTGTTGGTTGCAAGCTGTGAGTTCGTAACTCTTTTTCCCTTCACGTTTTACATTTTTTCCCATTTTCTGGGTCGTTATCAGCTAACTGCTGATCAAGCAGGTCTTAGTTTGCTATTGCATAAAATACAAATTAATTTTACCTTTTCGATCGATTTTTCAAACTGAACGAGAGTGGAAGGAAGTACCTTAACTAGCCATCGAAACATATCTAGTTCAGACGAAATTCTTGTTGAACTTGGAATAATGATGCCTTTTGACTAACCAGACACCATAAGAATGAAACCATGATAATTGATAACACACCATTTCAATAAAACCTTCCCCAAGTGGCCATTCCCAAAGTATAGGAGGCCTAACTACCCAAAAGAAAGGAGTAAAGTATTCCTATCTCATCCCATTCCAGTAACACAGGAAGATATATGAACAATAAGATTATAATATATGAATAATATGATAATACCCTATGTAGCACGGACATGACAAAATAGAGTCATGTCCGTGTGTCGGATGCCCACTAACACATGGTAGACATAACTCAGACACGTCTGAAGACTGCTCGGACATTGCTTAATGGAATATATGCTCCATAGAATATATCCTCTATGTTTTCTTAGAAGGACTTGTAAAGTTTCAAATATGTATGAACTATCAAGATATTGGAAGTCCTGAAATACATCAATCAATATATATCATATTATGAATTCTAAATGTTTTTCTTAATTTTAAATTTTATAATATATATATATATGTCGTGTCTGTATCTACCAAATTTTAGAAGTTGATGTGTTCCCGTATCCGTATTTGTGTCGTGTTCCGTGTCTGTCTCTGTCTACGTGATTCTTAGATAATACCACATTACCTCACTACTAATTGCATGAATATATGAATACATCACTGCACGAGGACAGTGATAGCTAAGATCCCCCACTGGAAGAGATATTATGCATGTCTACATCCCCGACCGACACAGTTTTCTAAGAAGTTGGAAGACCCACTTGAACAGTGGTTTTGAGTTGAATGACCTCTTATAGTGGTTTGTTAGCTGTCCCATTTTCTTCTTGGTTCTTAGATATTTCCTTTGGTTGAGCAGTTAGATTTTCCGGAGGAATCTTATGATGAAGGCATTCTTATCTCCACATCATATAAACATCACTGCTTGAGGGAGACCCTAATGGCATTAATTGATATCCAGGAACCTTATTGTTTAATCATTTTACGGATATATGGAGCTCAAATTCAGTGTATTATGCCAAAAGCAGTCAGATTTACTTATCATGTCAATCACATTAATTAAAGAACTCACTTTACTCTATATTTCTAGCTCTCAGTAGCAACAAGTATCCCAATACACATGATCAGATCAAAGATATTGATTCATATATGTGTAGATACCATAATTAAAATAGCTACAGGTTGGAACAGGACAAAAATATATCCAGCTTGGAAGTAATTGGTTTTGAATCATAAAGGAAATCCAAGTTCTTCTGGATCAGTTAACCTGCATTGGGCGGGACCTTGCCAGTTCCAAGAGTAAAACATAAAAAAGGATCTTAAAAAAATGAAGGTAATGTTTTCATCCAAACGCAGCGTCCGAATGCTTAGTATGCTTAATAGATTTCTCAGACTTGGTAATCTTCCAATCTTGGTAATCTCCAATGATTTTATCTTCAGTGTACTTCAATTTTATTTTATTTTTAAATCTCAAGAAAAATAATCTTTATTTAATTAGTTAGGTAATATTAGGATAGTGTACTAGTTTTCTAGTACTTCCTTACGAGGATCGATATTTTACTCATTATTGTATTACTACCAAGCTATAGATGTATCTTTCATTAAGTTGCAGGTAATATTTAAAATACTTAAATAAACATACAAATGTTTATTAGAGAACAAATTTATTGAGCTAAATTGACACAAGAATTTCATATAGAACATTACTTGTGTGTTTGTGGAAATACTCGTTATGATGGCTGATAACTAATCTTTTGAGTTAAGATCTCTCACTACAAGAAAACTGAGAATTAGCGGCCAAAAATTAGCAACGGAATATAAATCATTGCCAATTACGTGAGATCATGCCAAACAATACACAAGATCAAGTAAATAATGAGGTTGGAATATAGTTTACACGATAGTTTGAGAAATATGTAAGTTTCCACTAACAAATATTCTGATAATTGAATTATAAGATTTAAGTGTTGAAATAACATCATACTCTTTGATATGATAATATCTTTTTATGTAGACCTTCAAAAATTCAATAGATAACAAGTTCATTTGTGACCTTCCTAAGAGACCTCTGCGAACTGTTAAATCGTATCCGGTGTATTTCGTTAATAGATACAAATTTCAAACAGAATATCATGGTCATAGCATGTCAACAATAAATAGTGGAGTTTTCCTACACGGCGAAATGCTGGATTACTATGGTAAAGTAATTGAGATACTTGAAGTTGAGTACCATGTATTGCCAATCAAGCGAACTGTGATATTTAAGTGTGATTGGTTTGATCCGACTCCAAATGTTGGAACAAAAGTACATAGCCGATACAATCTTGCTGAAATCAACAGTTGAAGAAGATTAAGACAATTTGAATCTTTCGTGTTGGCTTACGACGAGATAAGTTAGATTGGCTGGTAGTTTGCAAAGTTAAACCTAGAGGTGTTTTTGAATCACATGGAAAAGGACAAAAGAGAATTGAAAGTGAAGCGTTTCAGGAATATGCTTATTTTATAAATGCATCTGTCACATATGATGATAATGAACCTTTGAACGATCCATCTATCGAATATGTTAACATTTCATCTGAAGAGGAGGACGAGGGTCAGCGATCTGAAGAGGAGCCGGATTTTGATTCTTATTCTTTAGAAAATGAAGATGATTGCAATTTTCAATTAAGTGATGATAGCAATTAATTTGTATTTGTATGTGAATAATTTATTCGACAAAGAAGATCATTTCAAACTTTTCAATATATTGTATGAAATATTTAATTCTAATTCTTAATCAAGGAATGTCGATATGGCGTCTGGTTCTGAATGGTAGTAATTCATTCCGTTGGGAGAAATATGGTTAAATTGTCCCCACCGAAGGATTACACAATGCAGCAACAATCCCCACTTCTTTAAGTAATGATCATTTGCTTTCCATGGCCGGTCTTCTACTTCAAGGTGTATAGTATTATCTGAATAAATCTACTTTCCTTATTATGTACATCTAATTCCCTTTTATGAAGATGTTATATTTACTACATGTTTTAAGCTTGCTTACATTTCGAAGATGACATGTATGCTGAAGGAGACGAGAGCAATGACACAACGGTCGATGAAGGATTAGAAAAATCAGTTGCGTTGGAAAAGTTGCTAATTGCACATAGCTCGTCTGTCAATTCACGTACATATGAGTTTTCGTGATAGGTTTGTTTAACTAGTATCAAATCTGACAATATGTAAGTTCTATACTAATTGTGTTGTAGGTAAACCGTTTCATCTACAAGTTTAGCAATAGCAAAAGCGTTGTTACAAGAAGGTGTTCAAAACCTTACACGTGAGGGAAAAACTTTCACTGTTTCCATTGGTGTGTTCAAACATGCCAGGACCCTTCTCGGGAATCCAGTCATCGGGGACTCATTTACCTTCACCGACTCTCTCGTCACTTAGAATCCAACTAAATAATTATTTCTTTGTGATTTATCTCTGCAATACACTAGACTCAGCTTCAAACTAATTACATTATTGTTCTATGACTGTAACAATTATATTTCTAATTGAATTCAATGTTTGTACTTTAATATGATATTCAACAAATCGCAATAACCTATTACAACTATTATGTAAAGCATTGTAATAGTTCAAATTCTTATATTTCTACAAACCACATTAAACAATGAATTTCAGGTAGAAATATGAGACCAAAGAGCCAACGTGATGTAATGCGATCAGATACATGTTCAGTGGTACTTACCGTGAGGGTGGACCATCACAATCTCCAGCTGCAACAGAATCACCACCTCCACCTTCAGAGCCTCTAGTTGCAGTTGCAACATCACATGTTGCTCCTGATGTTTCACCATCCACTACTCATCTATCATCCACTACTCCTATAGCGGATGAAGGAGACAACTACCTGCCTGGAGCTGAGGGACCTGATGGAAGAAAATATATCATAATAGTCAATGCGATGTAAGTGACATCGCATGAAACACTATATATGTTTATAAAATTTTCAAATTGTATAAAATTATTTATTCTTCTATTAGGTTTATTCCATTTGGACCGTGTTCTAGACATATGACATCTACATTTAAGGAGATGATTGACCCTGAGGGTTATGTATAGAAGAAGATCTCTCAGGCCACAAAGGCATTTTACTTTCAAAAGTTTGAGGTATACGCATGGAAATAATTTCCTTTTTTCATTTATTTGTAAACATTAATTACATAAATAATAGTAGATTATAAGTACTCGAATGCTTTCCTTTCAATTTCATAAACAATTTTACTAGGATTCTGGGATCGACGGAGTCATACATGGTTTATGGGAGAGACGAGCTCGTACACGTTATTGCAACTTTACTGGTGCGATACATAAGGCTGGTGTATGATCGCCTTTTATTTCTAGGGGCATATGGAGTCATTGGCAGGAGTACTGGGCATCACTTGAGGCAATGTTTATATCAGGGCGTAACTCGACCAACAGACGTGGAGGCCCAGAGGGAGACAGTCTTCTTGTTCATACGGGAGGATCAATTACCCACTACGAGCATGTAGAGAGACTTGTAAGTATCTAACTATTACACTTATTTTGTAATTATTTACTTTGCTATTTTCAATTTAAATTAATTTTTGAATGTTGTGATGATGGATAATGCTCATGGTATAAATGTTTGGTGCCATATATGGCTGTGGTCAGTTATTTTCTTTGTTCAACAGGGAGGAATATCATAAAAATAGAGGAAATTCTACCGAATTTTTATAAATTCTAGTCTAACTTAGAACATTTTATTGTTATGTAGGAAAAGTCTACGGGCGTAAGACCTACACCCCGTCAGTTGTTTTTGCATACTCACACTAAGAAGCATGACGGTGTGATATTTATCAACAGTCAATGTAGAGAACTAAATGTATGTGAAATTCATGGTTTAATATTCATTCTTAATAATTATCACTTACTAATTGTAATACAAGCATTGCCTCCTAATAGGACTAAATATAACAAACAATTCAGCAACAGTCTCAGGAAGAACAACCTGTTGATGAGAGCCAGGCATATTTCGATGTAGTGGGTCGTAGGGACAGTCGTGGAAGGATCTTCGGGCTAGGCTCATTTGGGAACACATGTTATTTGCAATCCTCTATGTCCAGTACAACAACATCTTCTACACGACTGACAGTGGAACGTATCCATAACCTTAAGAGCACAGTAAAGAACTTGATGGACGTAATAACTAAGCTCCAAAATGACATGGAGCAGATGAAGGGGAGGGGTACAGACTCAGACCATCCGCACTCACCAGCATAATAGGATTGTTGTAGTCATTTGGTTTGAATTGATATACAATTTAACGTTTTTATTCTCAGTTACGAAATCTTTTTCAATTAAAACTTGAATTAATTTTTAGTTTAAACAAAATCAATAGATAAACAAATCACAAAATTATGCATGGATAATTTATAGCTGTTTACATTGAAATCAAATTTGATGTCAAGATTTTAAAAACAATTGGCATTCAACAAGTCACTTACAGAGAGTTAAAGATGACCTCAACAAGCGTACAGGAGCGGTAATGGGGGATGCATTTCAAGAATGAAAATAGTTATCGACGGAAATATACTTCCATCAGTAAATTATTACCAACGGTTAGTCGTAAAACCGTCGGTATATGTTTAACGTTTTTACTTCACATTCACCTACGATTATTGGCAAACTTTCGGAAACACCCGAAACATTTACCAACGGTTATTTGCAAACCGTAGTGTCATTCACCGATGGTTTATCATAAATAGTTTGTAACTACACTGACAAAATCATTTCTTTCTATCGGTCAATGTACCGACGAAAACTAGATTCCCTCGGAATGGTTTACCGACCGCGAATTTAGTGACAAAATTATCCGTCCTTGTAGACCGTCGGTAATATAATTTACCAATGGAAAGTTAAAATTTTCTGTCCGTAATTTCCGCCGGTAAATACCAATTTTCTTGTAGTGATTTTATGCAATCTAATTAAATACATTAAAATCGCTAAGTTTAAGAAAAAATTGTAGCGTATTAATATTTTAAAAGAGAAACATCATAAATTCCAAGCTAGTAACACTTATGATAGCAAAAAAAAACTTTATAGTAAAAAAGTTATATTAGGAAATATGTTTGAATTAATCGATAAAAAGTCATAAATCAATCAACATCTTATCTCAAAATTAATAAAAAGATTAAAGAGAGAGTTGCATTACAAAATTAAAGAAACTGATTGCATGAGTATCAGAAGAGATTAAGAAATTGGGTAGAAGAGCTCCTTTAAACACCTTTTGAATTTTATAGAATAATAGATAAACTTATACTAAAAATATTATTTGAGAGCTTAATGAAAGAACAAATACTTCGATGAAGGAAGACCTAAAAATAATAAGGGAATCAAATGGATTTAGATATCTTACGATATCAAATTTATAAATCACTTAATAATAATGTCAAAATCTTCTAGATTAACACCAATGGATCACTAAGGTTGCATCCACTCCTAATTTCTCTATTGTCAAGGCATTATGAATTCTATATAGGCCATCATTATTCTCTCTTTTTTCATGGTTTTATAATTTAATTTTTGGATCATGTTTTATGTTTTTTAAAAATTTGGAGAACATATAAAGTTATCCCAGTTACACATTGTATTACAAAAGATCTTTAAATTATACATTATGAAATTTTAATTATCTAAGTACTATGTTTCAAAAATTGTGTACTTTGAAAATACGACGAAAGCAAACCATTATCAAAATTTATATGAGTTAATAGAAAACTTATGGAATAACCAATCCTAAAGTGTCAAACATTTTAGGATTTTTTTCAATCTAGTGTCCAAGTTTTTAAAATTTTCAATTGAGTGACAAACATGTTAAGACTTTAATAGTTTAATTCAAAATGTTAATTTCGTTAATAATTTACTAATTTAGCTAACATAATCTTTGTTATTCATGACATGTAGATGTCCGCCTAAAAAAAAAAGTAGACAAGGATAGACTGGAGTATAGAGAATTTTTTCCAGGTAGACACCTAACAATAAAGATTATGTTATCCAAATCAATAAATTACTCAGAAAACAAACATTTTTAACTGAATTGTTAAGGTTTTAATTACTCAATTCAAAATTTTAAAAGTTTGAGCACTGAATTAAAAAATCCTAAAAAGTTTGGCATTTTAGGATTGGTTATCCCAAAACTTATTTACATTTATAATTTATACATGATAACTTTTTAGTTACTTCTGAAATTAGTTATGAATCAGTTGTATGTAAAGCGTAATGATAAATTATTAAAAATGTTAGATATACAAAAGAAGATTATAAATTATTGCTATTAATCTTTTCACTTATTTACACATATGATATGATATGTCTATGTCAAGTACATATTTTTAAATTTAATATTTTTTATAAATTATATGAATCAAGAAAGCAAATTAGTGTAATAGAATTGATCTCTAATTTGGTGAATAAACTCTACTTGAGATTTTGTAAAGATTAACAATATACAACTTACATCATAAGAGAGTTGGAACTTAATCATCTTTTAGAAAATCTTACAGCAAGACTATCTCCTCATAAATAGTTACATAAATAAAGGCAAATTTTAAGTTCGTGCTATGGTAATTTATCTTCGTCTTCTCCGTTATAATAGGTTTTCTTTTTCTTTGCTTTGCAGAATCGGCAGCCAGCAGACGACGTTCACCTTCATCTACTTCATCATCGTCAGTTCGTTCGTCGCATACCACCTTTCCCCGTTCGTCGTCTGAGTCATGAGCAGCGTCGGTTTTCCAGCAGTGATGGAGTTCTCCAGCGTGATGCGTGGCTAGGTCTCCGGTCTCTTGAAGATGTAGCTACGGTTTGAGTTCCGAGAGCTTCACAGGGGTAAT
>JANKOE010000009.1:2010386-2045852 GCA_026284465.1 Erythroxylum citrifolium | reverse complement strand
ATCTAAGAGTCCTGGAGGTGGTAAATATGGACTTTTAAAATCCCTCTATATAGTCTGTACACTTTTGCGCACAAGGAATCGTCACATATTGATTGGTCAGCTGTTGATTGATCATTGGCCCTATTTAGCATCAGGTTTTCAGCAGCCTCAGGTTCCCTAGTAGCTCCAACTCCCACATTGCCACTAGAAGCGAGACGTTCGTAATTGATCCGACCAAGCAACATGCCCAGGGGGCTAGAAAATCATCAACAAGGAAAATTCCCCTCTCCCATCCTACAAAGGAAAGTCTTAAATGAGAAGTTGGAACCAATCAAGCCACTGCTACTTGTCAGTATGCAATCTTACTCTTAAATAGTAGAGAAATTGTTTCTATTAAGAGAGAAAGTTTTTAAACATTTAAAAATTAAAAAGTAAATATAAAAATTTCCTTAACAAGCACTATCTAAAAAATATCTTATATTTTTATTTAAAAAACCAACTTTATTTATAATATTAATAATTATCATTTGTATTAACACTTTCTTTTATTTCTTTTCAATAAAAATTTCTTTTATTTTATTATCTCCTTAATTTATTTAAGAAAAATTATTGATTAAATGAGACAAAACAATATTACAATTTAGAGTGTCTAACTAACCCTATTGGAATATCTAGTAATTGATTTAGATAACAAGTGGGTTACCATATTTACATGCCTTGGAATTCATTTAAACGTAAAGGATTGAAAAACACATGCTATTAATTTCTATTCTTCCAATATCACTCTCAACTCATTGATGCCAGTTCTTGATCCATGAAACCTCTATATCAACTGAAACTGACGCAAAATCAAATTGTATCAACCAAGATAAGGCTTCTTTGATATTTAACAAACTGATCTCTCTCGTTTTGTTACTAAGCTATATGACATAGTCCCGATCATATTGAATTGCGGCAACAAAATTATACTTCACAGCTCCAACGTCTGAGCCTGATCAATTGACGGTAAGTCCATCAGCACTTATTGTTGGATTAGAATTTTTAGTCTTAAATTGAGCATGTTGTCCCTCTTCAAGAAATCTGGTTGGAGAGGAAACAATAAATCTTCATTTCTTTGCTAAACAATCAAAGTGACTAGAACATCTAATGCCAACCAAATCATATAGAAGTGGGCCCTATCAAGATAGCTTGTAATCATAAATATTTGGTTGCTGTTTATTTATTTATTTTTTAATTTCTGGTAGACAGCCCCACTGTCCACTTATAATGCATCTCCTTTTTAAGGTCTCAACTTTCTAAAACAAGGTTTTGTGCCTTTTGTCCTGGAAATAGTAGACAGCACCATAGTAAGAAAGGAAAAGGGCACATAGAGAAGAAGGACTAGAATAATGCTTTGGCTTGTAAAAAGACTCAACCTTTAAGACTTTAACCTTGTGCTTTGATACTAAAGTTATGAGACACCTATCCTCTAATTTAACTTGAACTGTTCCTCTCAAGTTATCTTTAGGTGTTTGCTTATATTCCATATAAACTTAGCTCCAATTCTTATCATTTTAGAATATTTCAAGGTAGAAGATCAATTAGGGTATGCTGATTTGACTGTGTAACCATTTAAATCATATAATATTGGTATTAGTTTCTTTAAATACTATATGAAAAATGGAATTTCTGAGGTGAGGTATCAGAGATTGAGAAATTGAACATTTCCTTTTTAAGTATTATCTGATCCAAGTGAGAGTGGGATCATATTTTGGGGTTATTAAAACAAACTAGCATGTCTATTTTAAGGTTTCTATTTAATGGAAGAACAGAACAGGGAAGATCAGATTCTAAAAAGACATGATGATCGTGTCAAGAAAAACTTGTTGTGGACCTGTTGGTGAGTGAGAGTGCTTGGCGCACTTACCAGACATACGGACCCCATCATCATGACTGCCTCCACCACCTTCTCCCTCAACCGACTCTCTCCTTCTCTCTTTCGCACCCTTTTCTTCACTGTCTGTCCTCCAATTTCACTACCATACTATCTCTCATCTTCTTTTTCTTCAATTCAATTCTCTCTCCGCTGTTCCTCACTCGGTAGTTTTGCGCTTGTCTTTCACATTAGCAACTCAAAGTTGTGGTCTTTCTTTGTTTTGATGATGGAAGGTGGCCTTGGTTTACTTGGTGGTGGTGGCTCTGGGCCTTCTGCAAATGAGTCCACAGTGTCCAAGGTCGAGGCTTTGGGGGCTGAGGCTAGCTCATATACATCGGAGGCTGAGCTGGAGCTCGGTCTTGGCCTGAGTCTTGGTGGTGGTGGTGGACTGAAGAGTGGTGGTAGTAAGGCAAGTGCATGGGGCGAGTGTGGCAGAATCTTGACCGCTCAAGACTTCCCGTCTACGGTGGCGCAGCCTCTCAGAAGTAGCAACGGTAATGCTTCAGTTATAGCTTCTGCAATGGGAACTGTTTCTGGGATCAAAAGAGCTGCTGAGCCTGTTTCCCATGAGGGTGGATCCCCCACTTCTGGCAGGTCAGACGCTCTTCTATGCGCTCTGACATGATTATAAGTTTGAATTATTACACCAAGTGCTGTTTTTGGTTGCTGATAGGAAGTTAACTGAAAGTTTGGAGAAGATATCTTCTTGTTTTCATTGATATTCTCTTTTCTTTTTTTCTTTTAAACATGCATATCATCCAGACTGTTAAGCATGATGTTAGAATTTTGTCGAAGGTGATAACATATTTTTCTTTCCTTTAATTGCTTCTGTTGCAATAATTGGTGCGTGTTTTCTCATGTATATATATTCTGTTATTATTTAGCTTTTGCTCACTGAGACGTCTTGTTGTTGACCATAAAATGGTTTGTTGGAGCAGCCAAGTTGTGGGGTGGCCACCCATTAGGGCATCTAGGATGAACAGCTTAGTGAACCAAGCGAAGTCTCCAAGAGGTGAAGAAGACAAGGGAACTAGTGGAAAGGAAAAATCTAAGGATCTTCTTGAGAACAAAGTTTGTAATGGTAACAAGATCAATGCTGCTAATAATGAAAAGGGGCATCTTGGATTTGTTAAGGTAAATATGGACGGAGTCCCAATTGGAAGGAAGATCGATTTGAATGCTCATGCTTGTTACGAGACATTAGCTCAATTTTTGGAGGAAATGTTCTTCAGATCCACTGGTAAGTTCCCTTCTTTTATATTGAGATTTGCAGATGTCAGAATTCTTTTGATATTGCTGAGTATAAAAGATCATAGAGTTAGTGACTTTCTTTCTGCTTGTGTGTGCAGCAGGATCACTTGGAGAAAAGCAGCTTGCAAGAAAGTCCTCCGTACTTTTGAATGGATCGTCTGAGTTTGTGCTAACTTATGAAGACAAAGAAGGAGACTGGATGCTTTTAGGGGATGTTCCATGGGGGTATGCAACCATAACTCATTAGCTGCAGAATTGCAGCTCTTTGTCCTTTTGAGGAAAACAAGATTCTTAGTTCATTTCATGTATTCCTGAATCTTGATGGGTCTTTATTTCTTTCTCAGAATGTTCCTTAGCTCAGTAAGAAGGCTTCGAATCATGAGGACCTCTGAGGCTAATGGACTTGGTTCGTGAATTTGCAGCTACCATATTTTCCCTGGTTCGATCTTCTGAGATATCTGTATAATTGCAGCTCCAAGATGCCAAGAAAGGAGTGAGACACAACAAAGAACCAAACCTATTCAGCACGTCCATCTTTTAGATGAAATAGATAGTTTGAAACAAAGACAAAATAGAGAAGAAGAGTCTGATTGTTCTTCCAAGATTGGATTTTCACTCCTTTTGTTTTAGTGATTTTTCTTGACTGGTTTCGCTGTTTTTTGTAGTGGAAATTTCTGTTTTTTTTCTTCTTCTTATCAATACTGTATATATGTGGAGAGCACTTGATATCTTGAGTGGAGTTTGCCACAATCTAGTGGAGTCGGTTTCGATGTCTGTGTTTAATTTTAATGATATTGCTTTTATTTCCAGTCCAATGATGGATTTGTAGACTAACCAGAAGAGTTCTGAAGCAGTGAAGGTAATGCATGTGATGAGTTGTGTGTCCTCTGCATGACATACTTTTACATCTCCAAGCTGACGAAGAATGTTACTGAAACAAGTTTACATATCGGATATTTGTAATTGGATGTACCAAAAAATTGTTGCGGAGTTAAAATACTAAAAAATATTGAATAAGAATTATAAATTTTTAAAAAGAAGAGATTAAATCATTAAATTGAAAAATTTTATATTTAGATATAAAAATTTGCATATTTTTAAATATAAAAATAATTTTTAGTCAATAATTATTATAATTTAAAAATTAAATATATTTTAAAGAAATTTTAGAAAAATTTACATATTAAAATTGTCAAGGGATTTTAATTTTTAAAATTTTGAATTTTTTTCTTTACATTAGCTAAAAATTAATGACAGCATTTTTTTGAAATGGAAAACCGACGATCGTTACCTTTTGGAAGGATACTGAGTAAATCTTCGAATTAACGTAATAGCCTATGAATTACGTCAATTGAATACTCCGCACAAAGCAAACCCAGCACGACAGGCTCGATCAAGAGAGAATAAGTAGGAGGAATCAAATACATAACCTTTTAGTCCTATGCCCCTCAACTCCATCAACTAGACAAAATACACACAACATGAATATTATATTTATACTAATCAAATATTGCTTACATAAATATTCTTTTAAAATTGAATTATGATATAAATTAATAATTTATTATAGTAATATTAAATTATTAATATTATTTAATAATTTATTATAATAATATTAAATTAATAATTTAAATTAAGTTTAACTGATTTTGATTGGGTTTAATAATTAAATTAAATTACTGATAATTAATTATATTCATATTGTGTTTATTTTTGCACTATTATTTAATAGAAATATAAAAGAAATTAATTATTTTAGAAGATTAAAAAATTAAAATGAGTTTTTCTACAGATTTAAAAGTTTCTTAAACTTCAAAAGACATTTATCTTTAATTTTAATAAAAAGGAATTATTGAGTTAAGATTTTAAAGTTTGAATGATAAAAAAGACTAAATTATAATTACATATTTTATAAAATTGAAAAATTAGTAGGTGAAAAGCATAGGAAAGTGAACCACGTAGGTACTGACTATTAAGTGCAACGCTGGTGAAAAGATATTGGCCTGAAAGCTGCTTCAGATCACGCAATCATTTCCATTTTGACTGCAGATTACAACACATTGATTCACAGGGCAGACCATTCACTACAACACATTGATTCACAGGGCAGACCATTCACTTCTTTCTCATAATTGAAGTATAAAGGGACAACTGGATTCTACTATGGTCCAGATCAGCTTTCATTACTATTATTGGAAAAAATTTTATTTATTTTCTTTTTAAATAAATTAGCAGCTCTTTAAAGCTTATCAATTTAAATTCAAATCTAATTAACATTTCTGAGTTTTTGATATGACAACGAGCCGACTCATGTGTCAGTTTATTTTTATTATTTTTTAAAAATAATTTTAAAATTAAAAGTATAAAATATTTTTAATTAAATCAGGCCTATCCTGACACCTAGTTTTTTAAGCAAAATGATATAATTGAGCGTCGAGTTAGTTTAGGCTTAAGTTGATTTGTTGAAAACACCTGAATCTGGACTTATAGATCATCTTATTGTCATCCCGACTGAAATGTTTATATTTTTTTATCAATCATTTTTTTTAAAATTAAAGTAATTACAACTCTTACTATTACAATTTCAATATATGGTTTCTTAAATTGAAAAGTTAAAAAAAATTTACTTTACCAAGTGGACCACGCATTAAAAGTAATTGTAGTAACTAGTAACAATTATGTAATTCTAAGGACCATGTATTTAGTCTTTAGGAAGGACCATAATGGATGTTGGAAGTAAAGGTAACACAATTATGCCTACTTGAGAGTGGAGTGGAGACAATTTAATTGAGTAAAAAGGGTACAATTTTTAATGATTTAAGTTGTGAGTTTTATTTATTAAATATTTATTTATTTTATTATTAATTATTTTCTATTATATATTTTTTTTTCATATAAGTCATCAAAAAATATCTAACAATTACTTCTTTTCTCGATATCTAAATTTTTACTGGATTGTTGTTATTATTATTCTAGACAATTCCATGCCTAAATGAAAAAGTCCCTCAAGGGACTATGCACATTTACAAAGGACTTAGTCTTTAACTGCTGCTCATTTGAACAAACCATATTATCTTATAAAGGTGCCAACATGGGCAGCATTTCCATACAAACACTACATAGTGATCTTCACTCAGGTCTTAGGTCCTTGTACATGCATGCATTACATCAAGGTTACTTATTCCGACTCCTTAAGCACTCAGCAACATCATAACTCAGATCATCCATAGTAGTTCAAACAAAGTAGCCTATGAACACTAAGAACATGACTACTAGTAACAGAATGACCAGATTGGCTTCTGTGGTTACAGCATTGTATACCGGATGATATTGCTACCAACACCCTACTGCAGGAACTCTCTTGGATCACTGACAAAACCAGTCAGAGCCGAGGCCGCTGCGGTGTACGGGGAGGCCAAATATATCTGGCCTTCCTTATGTCCCATCCTGCCAGGGAAGTTTCTATTTGTTGTTGAGACGCAGACCTGCAACAGACCCCAAGAATGGTTACGATAATGCCCGAATGTCGAATAGCTAGTCTTTCTAGTTGTACTACGACATCCTAGAGTTCCGGTAAACTCGAATCAAATGGAACACAAGGCAAAAAGCTAGCTTCCAGTACAGTAGTTGTACAAGGAACAAGAATGCGAATGCACCACATAGATAGATCATCCTACTAGTTTATTAAGAGTATGATATGACATGGGATGGAGTAACAACCAAGATTTTCATATAATGACCTCAATTTGATTTTGTGAGATACATAAAGAAACCATAATAACTCACGTATGATATCATTCCTCCATAATCTCCCCGCAACAAGCTTCAACAAGTAGCCAAAAGCAAAAGCTAAAATAGGCTCTACACCACAAAATCTGATATAACCGTACAACTAGTCTAATCCCAAATTAAGCTAATCTGAGCAAATAGTAATCAACAGTTTGTATTTTTAATCCCAACGGTACTGTCATTGCATGTGAGGACAACATAGAGAGACTGTGTCTTCTCTTTTCAAAATTCTCATTTCTAACTAAACAAAATGTTATCTTCAAATTTTCATAAAATAAATCAACTTTTGATTTTATTTCTGGTTCAATAACCTATTAACGCCTAGAAATAGAGAGCTATAGGATCAGAATTTCTATAGGATTATAACTAAGCAAAACTAGAAAGCTAGTACAAAGTATATCCAACCTCTGAAAACAAAAATAATAGGAAGCAGAAACCAAAAAAGGCCAACAAGAAAAACTTCAAACTTCAAAAGAGAAATGTTGGAAAGTGAAATACCAAGCTCCACAACATGTCGACAATTGTTTTTCTTTTCTAGCTACTCCATTTAACAGCAGCAGAGACAAGTTAAGCCACTGTAAATTGAAACATAATCCCTTTCTTCTAGATGAATGGAGTTCTTACGAAACTTAAAGAAGAGTTGACAGAAAAACCAAAAAAGAAAAAAAAAACACGAAAGAAGAAACACTGAAACAGTAGTTGAACTTCCAAAACAGAATTTACAGATGAAAATTATAATTCTAGTTCTAGAAGAAAACTAGAAAAGAAATCCAATAAAACTGAAACTCTGAACATGACATAGGAGGGCCTCCTTCCAACTTCTCATCAGAGTCAACTGCTCGGTTTCCACTGTTTGGAACAAACTGCTGGGTGAATGATTATCAGTCTGGTTATTATAGGCTACAGTCTGGATGAGCTAGTCAGATGGACCCAAAGGCCAGTAAACGCTTAACCCAGTCCCAGTAGCTAGTCTGGTTCAATTTTTATTTCTTTGGCAATTATGACACATTACTTTGAGCAAAATAATGGACTAAAATTGACAAATGAGGTACTTATTTCAGCCTTAGAAAGATGAAGCTGATAACACGAATTACCAATTTCAGCCAAAGAAACAGGAAACTGGACATGAACAATGCTTTAACAAATAATCTTATCCTGATTGAGCCTGAAATTGATCTTCAATCTAATCACTACAAGAAGGGGACACGGATGAAACTTTTTGCTATATAACTTCTGACCGTATCTGAGCTTGAGAACAAGGTCCAGAGAAAGGGAAAAAAAAACAAAGAAGAAACAATTCGGCAGAAAATTTCAGAAATCTTACCTTAGGTTCATTCATGCGTGCATAAGTGTCTTTAGGGCCTCCCAGACAAGCACCACAACTAGGACTTGCAGGCGTATCACAACCAGCTTCTTCAAAAATCTGAGAGCAAGTCTTGCCACCAGATCCTGGTACTGGGAGGCTATATAAATCCAACCATACCTGTCACTTACATATGTCAATTTTAGATACAAGTAATATTGATGTCCCTATGTCATTTTATTTTACCAAATATGAAAAAAAATCAAAAGAATTCAGCACAAAATTAAGTACCAACACTAACCTTTTGCGTAGCAGGGACAAGGAAGGTAGGAACTTTGACCTTTTTACCCTACATATAAAGCATAGTTAATTTCTACTCAAACTCAGATAATTATCAAAATGGATAAGCTTAAAAAGTGAGCTCGTCCTGAAACATGGATTTTGCAACCAAAATTCCTATTCCGTTACATAATGTTTACGTGTTCTGCATGCCCACTTAAAGGATGGGATACACATTGATGTCTTCAACTTACGGAAGCCAGGAAAACTTTGGCTGCAGCCAAGAAATCCTCTGTTTTTCCACCAGTACAAGATCCAATATAAACCCTGTCAATTTTGACATCTTTGCATTCTCTTGCCAGAGCACGCCTGTCAGGAGAATGAGGCTGCAAAAATGAGTAAACAACATTTTTTTGAATTAAAATGACCAACTGCCAGGGATTTTAACATCCGAGCCTGCAAAAGTACCTTGACTAACCAACTGAGAACGGCATGATATCTATTGTTCCTTTGTAATTATAAAAAAGGGAATTTATTCAACAGAAACTTTATGAAGCACATACCTTTGCTACCAATGGCTCCAATTTTGAGATATCAAATCTATACTCTGAAAGGAATCTACAACAGAAAATATAAAATCAACTTGTCACAACAAGCTATAACCAAAAGCACTCCGGAAACAGAAAAATATGAACTCAATCAGATTGAAAAACTAAAAACTGTAGTTGATCATTAAATGGTTCTGCAGGTTTTTGACCTATGATGCCAAATTTTCCTCTACCAATATACATTTCCAAATATAAAAGATACAGCACCAACTATCTTAAGTAATGCAGACTGTGTCAAGTCAATATATGCTACTCTAGGTCTGAAAAGATTTGTTAGGATCATTAGATGATAGGAAGAATAAGCAGAGGGCAGAGGAGTAATCGGTAGAGGAATATTCGGGTAGTTAGTTAGCTAAATGGTACTGACAACAATCATTAGGTTGTAACAGAATCTGTTACCTAGGGTGGCTATAAAGGGGGGACAAGAAGAAGAGAGAAAAAAGGAGAAAAATTGAGAGAAGAAAGGACAGAAGGCTTCATACCTTCTGAGGAGCATTTCTGCTCTGGTTAGAAAGGAGCATCAGCTCTGGTTAGGGAGAAGTGATATACTACTATTCGGTAGTGTTGAACACTGTACCGATATATAGTAATAATATAGTTAAATCCTAGTGTTCTAAAGGCAGAGTCCTAACAAGATTAATTCAATTAGCACTTGTTTGTGCTCAACTTCAGCACAAGATATTACAACACTATGATCAATATTATGTGTGATAAATCCAATTTAAGTAATAGACTATAGTATCACTCAACGTACATGCCAACAGATATGTAACCAACGTGTGGGTGGTATGTTGACAACTAAGTAGTATTGAAAGGTCTTAAGACATTGCTCATACGTGTCAATCAAAACAAGTTACCTAACGTGGTTTCATCATTTACAAAGAACCAGTAACATTCTATGTTGTAGCAAACTGACAAACGAAAGTAGCCATTTGTATTCAAAATATGCTTCAAAGTCTTATGCCAAAAAAATGACCTATCGTTAGAAGAACAGTAATGAGTATCATAGTCACTAAAAGTCAGTACCTTGCTTGCTCATCACTATAAACTGGTTCATAGGGTACAGATGTCTTGTCCTGCAAGCAAGAATAGATAATACCATAAAATCTTGCCAGGGAAAATAGCCAGAAGAGGAGAAGAAAAAGCATCTGTCACAAGAATAATTAAAATCAAGGATTATAATTTGAATATCCATCAGACTAACCTCAAGGTACTTAAATGTTGTACTGTCTGCCGGTACAACACCATTTTTCCCCCCAGCTTCAATCACCATGTTGCATAAAGTCATTCGTTCTTCCATCTATTCATCGCAGATAATTAGTCAATCAAGAAAATTATCTAAGGGAAATAATTAACCAGTTAAACTATTTGTTCAGTTGTAGAGGAAGATAGTAAATTTACTTACAGTTAAACTCTCGACTGTTGTGCCAACAAACTCCATTGATTTATATGTTGCACCAGAAACAGATATTTCACCAATAATCTGCAGATTGAGTATCAGTTTTCCAGATGTCATGCAACAGAAATAGGACTAGCAGCAATTATTAAAGAATGTGGTTGTCTCCTAGACACAAGAAATGCTGCAAATCCAAGTTACTTACTTGCAAAATCAAATCCTTTGCAAGCAAATAAGAAGGCATTTCACCATCCAATGTAAATCTCAAAGTTGGGGGCACCTGAAATTTTTATGGAGCAAGGAAATCATGATAGAATTAAATGCCAAGCCATAAGATCTGAACTAACTACTTCTTACAAACCTTGAGCAGGGACTTTCCAGTGCCTAACACAAAACCTGCGTCAGTGTTGCCAATTCCGGAAGCAAATTGCCCAAATGCTCCAGCAGTACATGTATGAGAGTCAGTACCTAACAAGACCTAAAGATACCGATTTTAAGTCCTATCTTTTATGAAAGAGGAATAAACTGTAGCTACTGAAGAGCAAGTAAATGAACTGTACCTCTCCTGGCCTGCAGTGACCTTCTTGGGCTAGTGCAATGTGGCACACACCTTTGTAATCAGGATTTGCCTGAAATCATGGAGCAAATTTCATGTTTGACATTGATCTAAAAGGAGCACATCTCATCTTGATAGAGTACTTGTGGAATCATACCCTGAAATCACCAAGATCCTTTATGTCATAGAAATACTTTATGTTTTGCTCCATGCAGAAATCCCTCAATATATCCACATTACGGTTTGCACGCTCATCGGTAGTAAATATATAATGGTCAGGTATGATAACAATCTTTTCTCTGTCCCAGACCTTACACAAACAAATAGTACATTCAGTTAATGATTCCAGGTACATGGAAACTATAATCTTGAAAAATAATAATAATAGAGAAGAGAAAGACATTCATAATATTAGCTTCTCAACTGAAGGCTCATTAGAGAATGAGTTCCAATCGTCAAGAGTTAAGGTTAATAACAACTGCATGTTTCTGAAGTAGTCCCTAGAGAAAAACAGATGTTCATCCATGGCAGCCATAAGACAGAATTCCAGGTTGCAACGACGAAACAGCAGCTTTGTAGCTCATCAGCAGAAGTAAGGCTATTACTAGCTAGCTAAACCATCATGTTATTATATAAACTCCCTTTTAGTTTTAGATACCATGTAATGTCAGACAAAAGACTACAACTTGCAAACTTAAAATGAAGCCCAACACGCTGGAACTGTCGCCAACCCGTTACACACCAAAGGGCTATTCAAGCACAAGACATAAGTCAAATAATGATTTGTAAAACATATGGGCTATAAAAATTCAATACCTTAGCATTCTGTCCAAATTCTCTCCTGAAAATCCCAATGGAACCAGGGCCACAAACATCATGGGTCATCAGGACATCAACGTTGACCCAAACATTCTCACCTGGGACCAAATGGGGTTTCTCAGAGGCTCTAGCTAAAATTTTTTCGGTCATCGTCATTGCAGTTTTCACCTGCACACCATGGACAGACCGTTAACAAGCAATATTTGCAACCAACAAAAGACCAGTCATCCAAACAGGGAAGTTAATTTTTTTAATCAAATAAGTGCCAAACAGCTTGCAATATTTTTTTTAAAAATCTGAATCTCAAATTTATCAGAAGCAAACTTTATCAAAAGCAAAGCGCCTCTATTCCAGCAAATCGGAAACATTTGAAACCATAAACATGATACAAGAACTTACAGAACCAGTGCTAGCAGGCTTGCGCTCTGATTGCTGCGGAGCCATGACAGAAACAACTTTCTTGGAAATTGATTTCTTGCATTTGGGAACAGGAAATGGCAACGACGGTGAAGTGAAAGCAGACCGACCCAGATACTTGCATAGAAATGAGAGTGAGAAGGACAATATAAAAGCAAAAAAAAAATTGAGAAAAAAACTAACAGAACCCAGCATAAAAAGAAGAAGAAGAAATTCTCAAGTCTGAAGAACAGAAAGATGTGGAAACGTTGGATTCAGAGAAAGTAACCACCTTGTTGACGATGAACTGGGCAGAGTGTGGAACGAAGGTGGAAGAAGACATGATAAAAGATCAAAATAAGAACAGCGATGGTGTTACTGTTAAGGTGGAGTCAAGAGGAAACAGAGAGACTTAAGCGGGTGGTGAACACAAGCTCTGTTTGGTTTTATAACTGGAAAGAAAAGGAGTTCGGTCCGGCTGCTGCGAAAACCCGCTTCAATTAGTATTCTGCATCTGGTCCAGTAGCCATATTACTATATTATTAAAATATTATCAGTGATTCTTATTTGATTATTATTATTAAAATTATTAATGATAATGGACTGAATTGGGCTAAAAGCTCTGATACCCTTAAACCAATCTAAATTTTTACAGAGATGTTTCAGTTATTTTTTAGATTATTGATTAAAAATTAGTTTTTTTAACTATCTTTATTTAGTGAATAACTCGTTGGTTAGTTTATTTAATTTCAATAAATTAATTTCTAAAAAGTCCACGAGAGAAGCTTTTAGAGTTAGCTGTTTGTCTAATAATAATATTGTCCATCACTTTATTCACTGTGTCTTTAAAGTTGGCTATTTTCTATCGTACAATTATGTCGTTAAGTTTGAAAGAATATACTAAGGGAGTTAATTAAATTTTTTAATATTTATTTAATTTTATAATATTAGTTTACATTTAAAAAGACCATAATATTAAATTTTTGAACATAAAGAGTCACATTAAATTAATATTTTTAGTGTATAACTACTATATATCTTATTTATGTCATATTATAATTATAGATATTTTTAATTTATTATATAATAAAATTTATATATATTATATGAAAAATAATAATATGATGTAGCTCGCTGCATCATTAGTATTAATAGAAAATTTAATGTTGAATTATTATTATTATTATTATTATATTTTTTATTAAAATAATAATTTTAATTTTTGTAAAATTAAATATCAGAATCTAAATTCTTATAAGAATATTTATTGAATTATTAAAAAATATAATATTTATGCCTTTATAAGTTATTTTATATATGCCTTTATAAGTGATTTTATATATCAACCCTTAATATTAAATAACTAATTTTATTTAATATTTTTAATAAATAATTAATATTATTTATTGATTAAATTAACTTACCCACTAATTCAATCCATGGATAAAGTCAAAATCGTACAGCTTGCACCAACGCTAATCTTATCAAACTCGTACACCTTGCACCAAAATCAATCTTATCAGCTTTAATTGGAATCAAGTCCATTCAAACCATATCCAGCTGGACTACATCAAGTTAGAAGTCCTTCGTTATTAACCGAAGGCTGAAGTTTCGTTTAAAAACAAAGGCTTCGTGCCAATTGAAAAAATGTTATGAATACCGAATTTGGTATCAGATTAAGCTTTAAAACGGAACTATACCGATACCGGTTGATATTCGGTATCGTTTCAAAAAATTTTTTAAATTTATAAAATAGTCCCTAAAATTTTTAAAAATTACAAAATAGTCTATATTAGTATATTATACAGTTATACTATACACTTGACTAGTTTACTGTTTACATCAACCATGCTTTCAAAAATCTTAATAATAAATAATAATGACAATTAATATGAAATAACAATAATATTTAAATATTTCACATATAAATAATAACCACAATTAATATAAACAAAGACAATCATCATCATACAATTATAAAATATATCAAATATCAATTAATGATTTAAGTTTTTGCAATTTTACAAAATTTTATTATCAATTTTAGAATTTCACATTTAATTATCAATTTTACATTTGATGATTAATTTCACATTTGATTATTAATTTTACATTTAGGTTTAAATGTCAATTATCAACTTTCAATTTTATGTTTTAACAATCTTTGCATAATATATAATCAATTAATTACATACTAACACTATTTTACAATTCCATTTTCAATTCCAATTCTAATTTTCATATAACAAATTCATAACAAAATAACATAAATTACTTACTCACCCGTGGTATTCTTTAACTTCAATCCAACAATTTCAAATTATCAACTTCAAAAATTCCATTCCAAAACCCTGGAAATTCCATTCCAAAACAATTCCAAACATTCAAAAATTCCATTCTAAAAATTTTCAAACCAATCCTCATTCCAATTTCCAATACAAAACAATCAATATTCACTAATTAATCCATTCCAAATCCAAAACTGTTACACCACCAACACCAACTTTTTCAACAATTCAAACTTCAACCTCCAAATCTAATCCTCCACCCACTGACAGCATATTCATCAACACTAATACATGGCAAATCCAATCCATTTCCAATCTACAACCCAAAAAAAAATCCATTTACTAGCAATTTTTGGAAACAAAGAGAACATATCAACTCATCAACCAACAAAATCAAGTATCAATAGTCAACACACACCCAAAAAAAAATTTTAACCGTTGTGTGACTCGGGTCTTCACTTTGGTATTCGGGTTAGGGCTTCGGGTGGTGGGGTTGTCCGTTGTCCAGGTCCAACTGTCCACCTGTGAGGGTCGGAGGGTCGGTGTGGTGTGGTGGTGCGGCGAGGAGGAGAGGTGCGACTGCGGACTTCGTAAACCCAAAGGCCAGATCTACACGATGAGGCGAGGAGGAGAACCGGGGCGAGGAGGAGAACCGGAGAAGACAGCAAGCAAGCATCAGCGGCGGTGAGACGATCCAGACGCCGGCGACAGGGACGGTGAGAGCGAGAGAGTGAGAGAGAGAGGGTGAGAGTTAGAGAGAAGACTAAAGAGGGGCAGTAGCAGTTGGGGTCGGGGGGTAGATTTTTTAGGTTAAATTTTTTATTTGCAAATTAGTCCTCTAGCTTTTTAAAACTTGCAAAATGATCCAGAATTTTTCGGTATGTTGGGTACCTGCCGGTACCCAACAGAAAACCCCGGTACTGGCCGGTATTTTTGGCCGATACCGAGGTTAGGATCCAGGTACCGGTCTCTGGCCGGTACGGTACCTTCCGGTCGAAACGGTACAGATCCCAATACACTATGTTCAGCAGTACTTACTGTGAGGGTGAACAATCACAGTCTCCAGCTACAACAGAATCACCACCTCTACCTCCAGAGCCTCTAGTTGCAGTTGCAGTTGAAGCATCACCTGTTGCTCTTAATGTTTCACCATCCACTACTCATCTATCATCCACTACCCCTATAGCGGATGAAGGAGACGACCGCCTGCCTGGAGCTGAGGGATCTGATGGAAGAAAATATATCATAATAGTCAATGCGATGTAAGTGACATCGTATGAAGCACTATATATGTTTATAATTTTTTCAAATTGTATAAAATTATTTGTTATTCTATTAGGTTTATTCTGTCTGGACTGTGTTCCAAACATATGACATCTACATTTAAGGAGATGATTGATCCTAAGGGTTATATATGGAAGAAGATCTCTTAGGCCACAAAGTCATTTTACTTTCAAGAGTTTGAGGTATACGTATGGAAATAATTTCCTTTTTTCATTTATTTGTAAACATTAATTACATAAACTATAGTAGACTATAAGTACTCAAATGTTTTCCTTTCAATTTCAGCAACAATTTTACTGAGATATTGGTATCGACGGGGTCATACATGGTTTATGGGAGAGGCGAGCTCGTACACGTTATTGCAAATTTATTAGTGCGATACACAAGGCTGGTGTAGGACTGCCTTTTATTTCTGAGGGCATATGGAGTCGTTGGCAGGAGTACTGGGCATCACCTGAGGCAATGTACATATCAGGGTGTAACTCGACCAACAAACGTGGAGGCCCAGGAGGAGACAGTCTTCCCATTCATACGGGAGGATCAATTATCCACTACGAGCATGCAAAGAGACTTGTAAGTGTCTAACTATTACACTTATTTTGTAATTATTTACTTTGCTATTTTTCAATTTAAATTAATTTATGAATGTTGTGATGATGGATAATGATCATGGTATAAATGTTTGGTGCCATATATGACTGTGGTCAGTTATTTTCTTTCTTTAATAGGGATGAATATCATAAAAATAGAGGAAACTCTGCCGATTTTTTTATAAATTCTAGTCTAAATTAGAACATTTTATTATTATGTAGGAAAAGTCTACAGACGTAAGACCTACACCCCGTCAGTTGTTTTTGCATACTCACACTAAGAAGCATGACGGTGTGATATTCGTCAACAATTGATGTAGAGAACTAAATGTATGTGAAATTCATGGTTTAATATTCATTCTTAATAATTATCACTTACTAATTATAATATAAGCATTGCCTCCTAATAGGACCAAATACAACAAACAACTTGTTGATGAGAGCCAGGCATATTTTGCTGCAGTGGGTGGTAGGGACAGTCGTAGAAGGATCTTCAGGCTAGGCTCATTTGGGAACACATGTTATTCGCAATCCTCTATGTCCAGTACCACAACATCTTCTACACGGTCGATAGTGGAACATATCCATAACCTTGAGAACACAGTACAGAACTTGATGGAGGTAATATCTAAGCTCCAAAATGACATGGAGCAGATGAGGGGGAGGGGTATAGACTCAAACCATCCACGCTCACCTGCACAATAGGATTGTTGTAGTCGTTTGGTTTGAATTGATGTACAATTTAATATTTTTATTATTAGTTACGAAATCTTTTTCAATTAAAACTTGAATTAAATTTTGGTTTAAACAAAATCAATATATAAACAAATCACAAAATTATGCGTGGATAATTTATAGCTATTTACATTCAAATCAAATTTGACATCGAGCTTTTAAAAACAATTGGCATTCAACAAGTCATTTACAGAGAGTTAAAGATGACCTCAGCAAGCGTACAAAAGCGGCAATAGGGGATGCATTTCAAGAATGAAAATAGTTACCGACGAAAATATACTTCCATCGATAAATTAAGTTATATTTACTGACGGTTAGTGGCAAAACCGTCAGTATATGTTTAACGTTTTTACTTGACATTCATTGACAGTTATTAGCAAACCGTCGGAAACACTAGAAACCTTTACCGACGGTTATTGGCAAACCGCCCGCAAATTCACTGACGATTTATCATAAACCGTCTATAGCTACACTGATGGAATCGTTTCTTTCTGTCGGTCAATATACCGACGGAAACTAGATTTCGTCGGAATAGTTTACCGACCATGGATTCGGAGACGGAATTGTTTGTCCGTATAGACCGTCGGTAATAGTAATTTCCGCCGGTAAACACCGTTTTTCTTGTAGTGTCTAAAGTATCTTATATATGAATTGATATTTTTTGATACTACTCAAATTTGTCTTAGTCAAGGGTAATTTGATACGAAGTTGTTGAATATAACAAAAACTATATGGAGACAGTTTCAATGATTAATATATGATTCATCACCCTAAAGTAATTAAAGAAAATGTTTCATTGTTTTCAGTTAGTATTGATTTGGCAAATCATTGGCTAAAGTAAAATGATACTTTAAAGATAATTTTCAAATGTACTCAAATATAGTAAACATTAATTTAATACTCAATATCTATTTACAATATTGTATAGTGAAAGGGAATTATACCAAAAAATTATACACAAAAAGAATAGTCAAAATCAGTTTGATATTCTTGATATTTAGGTGGTTATGATGTGTTGTTATATGTCAATCTTATTCTATAAAGATAAATTATTTAATTAAAGAATTAAATATAAATTAAAGAGTTTCATTTATCTAATCATAAATATAGTTTAAATTATAATTAATATTCATTTTTAACTTATTTAGGAGCCTAATGAATCATTAAAAAAAAGGATTTCAGAGAGAAAAAAGTGATTTTGTTAAATCAAACTTTTCTTTTTGAAAGTTAAATAAGTATATTTGAATGCAAAATGGCTCTTGCCCTGCAATGAAATGTATGAGATCCCTAAGATCAAATCAAAAGAAACAATTTGATAATTGATTCTTTTAAAATAACATATGTATCAATCCACCTCTATCTATTACAGAATGTGTTGTTATAGGATGAGCTCCATGTGTTAAGTGCTAAATTGGAGAAGTTGGCTTCATGATGGTGGATAATCAGCACTTCCTTTATCTTCAACCAAATGCTATAGTTAAATTGTTATGGACCTATTTATTCACCTCTGAATCTCCTTCTATTCCTCTCTTTCCATGTTTCAATTCATACGCAATGGTAGCTAGAGATAACTTGAATAGTAGCATATCATCTTTAAGGAGTGTAACTAAAGACATTTCAGATATGATACTATTCCATTCCAAGCTTCTACACGTATAGTTACAAGCCAGCTGAATTTTTCCTCTAGTCATATCTGGTGTAGTTGCATTCAAAGAACAGAAGGACCCTAAATTCTGTGTCTTGATTACACAAACAACATCGTTTGTTTAGCTCCTAACTGGTATTCAATCTATCCAAGGTCATCAACTTGTTGAGTATAGTGAGCAACCCAATGAATGCCATTTTTTGTAGCCAGTGTAATTTAATACCCTGCTTTATGAATATTTGGTAAGTTGTCTTCTTCAAACAATCTTGTCTTATGATTATTCCTTTAGTTTATAACTTGGAAGAGCTTCTTTGAGTTAATCAAAGCCTTTAAGCCTAATGTTCCACTCCTCACCTTTTTCCTCCACCTTAGCTTCTTGTTTCGACATATACCTTAGGTGATAGATCCTGGGAATTTGTTGCAAAGGACCTTTCTTGCTTCAGTTGTCAAACCCTAAGCTAGTTTGCTTCCCATTTCCAATGGTAGTTTTAAACTCCTTATGTAATATGCTTCTCAGGTTGATTCATTCCTTAGATAGTAAGTGTGCATCTGTTAAGAATCAATATTTCTTTCTTCTTCAAAAGCACCATTTCTTCTTGCATTTCTTAGAATGGCCTGCTATCTTTCTAACGCAGATGTTCCTATTCTTTTACACAATAGGTATGAAGAGTGGATATATGTAGAACTTGTGAGTAATGGCTTCTTTACTAATCCCTGATATGTCGGATGAGCTCTATTGAAACACATCTACATATTATTTAAGAAACTCTTTTAATTTGTCCTTAAGATATAAGCCCATCATAGCTTTTATACTCAAACATTTTCATCCATAAAAAGTACCATTTGGTATACGTTCAACTCTTCTTTGAGATCTCTCGTCCTTCCTTGGTTAGATCTTTAACATTTAGGGTTAGGGATGGCAATGGATTGGGGCGAGTCGGGCCTGGGCAAACCCAACTTATGTAATCTCGGAGTCGACATTTCATTTTTTTTAAAAAAAAATCAAAACGACTTTATTTTGTAATTTGTCCATGTCTATAGGACCCGAGGCCTAGCCTCTGGACTGAACATCTTAAACATTCCTTTCGTAAATGATATTATTTTCTTTAATGGAGGTGAAATAGTATTCATTTTCCATTCTTAGAACTTCTTTTGCTTAATCTGAGATTGAGAACTTTATTAAAAGCTAGTATAGAGAAATGAACACAAAGTTTGCCTTTTAATGATAACATTTTAGGTTAAAGGTCCTCCTGTCACTTGAAAATATGTCATGTATAGTATCTATCATTAAGACCAAGATTCAACATTTAGTATAAATTCGATCTCTGTGAAAGCCTAATGTGGGCTTGCAACAAGTTTTAGTCTATTTGATGATAATCTTATGTCTTTGAAGGTGTCATAAGATATCCACTACTCTCCTTGTATTAACTATTATTCTTTTCACTAAAGGATTTACTATATATAATGTCATAACTACAAGTTCCCTATAGGGATGCATCAAGTTTAACCAGTGTTTTGAAACCTGGACCGGATATCGAATTGGAGGCTTTATTGGTTACCGGTTTGACCAGTTCGACCAGTTCAACCACTGATCGAACCGGTGTGACGTCATAATTATGCAATAATTATATATAATATTAATAATGTTAAAAAATACAAAAATATATCAAAAAATAAAAATTTATTGAACCAGTGGTCGGACCGGTCAATTAACCGGTTTTGACTGGTTCTTACTGGTTCAATTGAGAACCAGTTTTTAAGAGTGAACTGGACTGGATAGCCGATCGGTCACCGATTGAACCGGTCAAACCGGCTGGTTCGGTCCGATTTTTAAAACAAAGAGTTTGACCATTCATTATCTTGGAAGGTTATTTAGGTTTTTTTTACCCCTTTACTCAAGTCCTTCGTTTTGCTATTGCTCGTTCTATTATTACCTTTAGGTTTTTTTTTTTTATATCCATATGCTCACCTCATATCATATGATTGATTATCTTCTGTGAGGGTTAATTAATTGTCTACAACTTTATAGTCTTTGATCTACAAGTAACTTTCTTGCTTTCTCTTTATACCCTTTTATGTTATCTATCTTCATCTCTAACTAAGAATCCCTTAAGACTTCCTTGACTAATAAAATTTTAAACTACCCTAAAAAGGTCTCTATGCTATTATGTTTCATGTCTTATATTTTAATGAGGCAATAATGAAATGAAATCTTTATTTCTTGTCAAGGCAATAGTGTACATTTTGTTCACCTTAATTTTCAGATCATTATTTAGGATATATTTAGTGACCTTATTTATGGAGGTGTTCAGCTTTGGCAACTTCGTTTCCCTTTCTGTTTATGACTCCATTTTGTTCTCTTTATGACTTGTTTTTCTTAACTTCGTAGATAGAATGAGGACCCTTTGCTCTTCTTTTCCTTTTTCAATTTTAGTGTCTAGTCATCTTGTATTTGTATATTAGGCTCAACATCTTCATATATACTTCTTTTAAACTACAATATATTTTCTTTTGTATCAAGCTTAGTTGTCTAGGTCTTAATTCATTTGCAAAGATCATTGTTGCCATAGTTATATCTAAACTAAGTGCCTGTTTGGTTGAGTTTTTGGAAAGTGAATAAGCACTTTTTCTTACCGCAGAAGCTTTTTTTTAGAAAAATGACTGTTTGGGTGTAAAATAGAAAATCACTTTTTTAATTGATATAGCTTTTTTGGCGGCCAAAATATAACCTTTTAGCAAGCTCAAATTTGAAGCTTAAAAAAAACACTTTTTTAGGTTAATTTTTTAGATCAATTAATGAGCCTATTTTTTAGTCCCTTTTATCCTTATATTTTACAAATAATTTCTACAATACCCACAAACTCTTCATGTTTATTTTGAGACTTATATAATATTATTTGGCTTTTTTATATGTTTTAATATTTATTTTTTATATTCGTTTTACTTACGTTATAATTATATAAAAGATTTGGTTAGATATATTTTTATTTATGTTTTATATGGTTTATAATTATATAATAATTAATATATTGTGCTTTGCATATTGTTTAATATATTTTAAATAATATTTATATGTATAAATAATTTTTATTACAAAATAAAATATAGTTAAAATTAATAAAAGTGCTTTTATTTTTATGTTGTCAAACAGTCTATTGTATGAAGTTCTTTCAAAAAAACCGTTTTTTAATTGACAGCCAAACAGTCAACTGGTTTCTTAGAAGAGCACTTCTAAAAAAAATTGTACTGACCAAAGCTTTATTGACAAAAGCTCTACTAATATAAGTCCATCCAAACAGCCACTAAAAATATGATGACTTCTAGGATGACAAACTTTACATAATCCCTAAGGCTTTCCTTTGGTATTTGTGTGTGTTACAAAAATTAAACATGTTGATTCTATATCTCTACACCCATTTCTTACAAAGTGGGATACACATATGTTAATAAGCAATTGGAAATAGACTACCAAAGCATATTGTAAGCTTTGATGCATGATTAGATTAAACTTATATTATGGAGAAGAAGGCCTTGCATTTCATTATGTCATGGGCCTTACATGAGTCCATAAGTTCCATAAGATATTGATTGAATTCTTAACCTAACCCGACCCGACCCGACCCGACCCGACCCAATAAGACAGAAAAATGCTGAAAACATTACTTAGACTTATCCTGCAGAAGGATAATTTGGTCAAGGTAAAATTGCTGAGTGTAGCCCACTCTTCTATTTTTTCCCTTATCAGCAAGCGGAAAAGCTGCCGAGTGATACTCAAAGCTGCTCTTCTTCACAATGACGATGGCTTCTTCTATCAGCTCTTCCTTTCAAACAAGGTACAACTCCAACTTATCCCTTCTTCTTCTTCTTGTTCCTCTCAATTACGCCTTTCCATGCTTTGCTGTGTGTAATTTCACCTCTCTTTCGTTGGCTGTGTCTGGGTCACGAAAATGATGGTTTCTTACTTCCAAGGTCAAGAATTTTTCTGGGTTTAATGAAATGTTATGTGTTTTTTCAGCTGGATGGGTTGAGAAGAGTTTGATTTTCATGTATGCTGAGATTTAATATCAGAATATTTGTTTTTCTTCTTTTTGTTCTCAAGATCTTGACTCTGTTAGATATGGTATCTGCAAGTGTTCAAAGAAATGTTTTTCCGTTTTAAATTACATTAAATTTACAGAAGCATTTACTGAATGCTGGTTGAGAGTAACCTGGAAATGGGTTTTGCGTGGCTTATCGATTTATTGGCGCAAGATGATGATTTGCGTTATAATTCTAAGGTGAGCGGTAAGGTCCAGCTGAGTCATTTTTTACGCTGATGAACGAGCCAGAACATAAGCTTGTCCTAAATGAGCCTTTATCTTTGAAACTTGTCATAAATTAAGCTGCTTTTGATCTCATTTTGCTCAAACCCTATGTAGCACGGACATGGCAAAATGGAGCCGTGTCCGCATGTCGGACACGTGTCCATGTCGGACACTCGCTGACACACGGTAGACACAGCTCGGACACGTCTGGAGACCGCTCGGACGTTGCTTAATGGAATATATGATCTATAGAATATATGCTCCATGTTTTTTTAGAGGGGCTTATAAAGTATCAAATATGTATAAACTATCAAGATGTTGAAAGTCTTGAAATGCATCAATCAATATATATCATATTATGAATTCTGAAATTTTTTTCTTAATTTTAAAATTTATAATATATATATATATATGCCGTGTCCGTGTCCACCAAATTTTAAAAATTGGTGTGTTCTCATATCCGTGTCCGTGTCGTGTCCCGTGTCCGTGTCCGTGTTCGTGTCCGTGTCTGTGCTTCTTAGCTCAAACCTGGCCCATTTGTTAACCAAGCCTTACAGAGAGCCTTATTAGCTTGTTTATCAAATGAATTCTCGTTACAAAGTTAAGTTTTCATTTCCTTTAAACAGTGTATTGTTGTCGCAACCTTCAAAACAATTTCAACACTACTAAACCACTGAGCTGCTTTTTAGTATGTAGATCAAGGGGGATTGGTCATACATTTGTCTATCAACAAGTATGTATACCAATTAACAGACTATTATGGTGGAAAAATATGTTTGCTGTCATTCATATTGGCTTCTGTTTGCTGATGTAATTGCATGAAAGCAGTGAAAGTCTCACGTTTGGTTTAATACTCTTCATGTCATGTTTCAGCACTTTGAGATCAGTGTTTTTGGGTGAGAGCAGTAGAATCTTTACTCCTAACATCCCTGTAGCTCGCATTGGCTTTTTGAGAAAGACCATAGAATGTAAGGAGTCCCGCATAGGAAAACATGCAATTGAAGTTCCATCCAATGTGACAATTACATTGGAAGGTCAATATCTAAAAGTAAAGGGTCCTCTGGGAGAACTTTCGAGGACTTATCCACGTGAAGTCAAGATTGACAGGGAAGACAATGGATATATTCGGGTTAAAAAGGCATTGGAATCTAGAAGGGCCAATCAAATGCATGGACTTTTCAGGTACATGCTTCTGTCATTTGGTTTTAAAATTTATTTCTCACAACTTCTTTTGTCAAAATTCTCTCTATAATAGACACAGGTTCAGCATATATTGCCATCATTGTCGTTAGATGCGTCTGCAGTTCCTGTTGTCGTGTTTGGTCATAAAAGTATTCTTTTCCTAACTACGCCTTAGTGGTTTTGTAGTGCTGGTACTGCCTGGGGTTCTCCAGTTACAAAACAAGAAAGTATTGTTTTATCTATGACTTACTTCCTTCTGTTTTCTGTAAACAATCTCTTTACAGTGATTCTTAGTTTCTGTGTGGATTTATAATTTCAAGATTTAAATGAGAAAGGAATGTGAGTATGTATAAGTTTGCACTTTCATTCTTTTCTTTTACTTTGCACTTCACAAATCACTGGCTCAAATGCTTACACAAATCAATGGTCAGGACACTCACAGACAACATGGTGGTGGGAGTATCCAAGGGATTTGAGAAAAGACTTCAGTTGGTTGGTGTTGGATATCGTGCTGTGATAGAAGGTAAAGACCTGGTGTTGAGCCTTGGATTCTCTCATCCAGTTAGGATGGCAATCCCCAATGGCTTAAACGTAAAGGTAGAAGAGAACACGAGAATAATTGTGAGTGGACATGACAAGTGCTCCATCGGTGAATTTGCTGCTTCCGTTCGGAAATGGAGACCACCTGAACCATACAAAGGTAAGGGAGTGAGATACGCCAATGAAGTTATAAGATTAAAGGAAGGGAAAGCAGGGAAGAAGAAGTGATTAATGCAATGCCAACTTTTGTTTCAGATTTGTGCTTGTTCATATGTATTATGAATCTGCTGTTTTACTGACATTGACTTATTGAGTTAACAAGCAGTTAATTTTTCATTTTCTTTTTTTGGTTATGTTTGTTATAATGATTTTGTTACAGAACATCTGGATTTATGTGTTATCTAAGAAGCACGGACACGGACACGGACACGGACACGGACACGGACACGGACACGGACACGGGACACGGGACACGACACGGACACGGACACGAGCACGGGAACACACCAACTTCTAAAATTTAGTGGACACGGACACGGCAGATAGATATATTATAAAATTTAAAATTACAAAAAAATTTAGAATTCATAGTATGATATATATTGATTAATGTATTTCAACACTTCCAACATCTTGATAGTTCATACATATTTAATACTTTATAAGCCCCTCTCAAAAAACATGGAGCATATATTCCATTAAGCAATATCCGAGCAGTCTCTAGACATGTTCGAGCTGTGTTCACCGTGTGTCAGTAGGTGTCCGACACAGACACCTGTCCGACACGCGGACACGGCTCCATTTTGCCGTGCGGACACGGCTCCATTTTGCCGTGTCCGTGCCACATAGTGTGCTATATATATTTAGAAAAAACTTAGCATATGCCAGAATTTCAGGAAACATCCATCGTTGCCTATGGCTGTTATGTAACTTGTAACTAACAGGTGAATGCCATTAGCGCCCAATTTAAATTTTTCTGGAAAAACTTGCCAATAATTTATTACATCTGAATCTAATAAAGATGCGGATGTCAATCAGTTACAAAGTGTTAGAATTTGGCACATTAAATTACAAATTTTATGTTCCAAGATACCAACCAGATCCAGCATCAGGTCAATAAAGAAGCATATTAGGGATTTGCAGCCACAAAACATTCTCATGCATTATGGACTCTGTTGCATGACATAGTTGCTTTCTAGATAAACAATAAACCACTTCCAAACGTCAAAAGATTGCATGTCCCCACGGAAGGGACCTTCCTGTTATTCAAAACTTTATTCCCTTGTCACATTTTAGACAATTGAAACATCTCACTGAGTGAAAAGTGATGGTCGTTCTACTGCTTCCTCAGATTGCGGATAACGTATGGAAGAATACCTCCGTGATTGAAATATTCTAATTCCACCTGAAATGATAAAAATATATATATATGAGCAAGAGCTTAAATACTAAACCATGCATTTCCTATCAGTAGGCAAACATTCAGGTCAAGACCATCGTATGCAAGCATTCAATAAATTAATGGGATATTAGCCGGAACAAAAATGAGGCGTTAAATAAGAAATTACTTAAACCACCCTTTACTACGGAAGAAACTTCCCCATCATTCACGGCGGCTTCAGAGAGGTACCAAGTTTGAAAAAAACACGGGTATAACTTCCTCTAAAGGACAAGTCTCTACATCTCAATCAACAAACACCACATCATGCTCCACGGAAAATTGTTCAGGACAAGGTACCACCACATTATGTTCCACGGAAAAAAGTTCAAGGACAAAATTTGGTAGGTCCAATATTTGAAACATAACTGCCTAAGGTTTCAGCTGATGCTTAACAACCATATCATAAAATTTACCCACTCCAGAAAAACTTGAGGATTATAAATTTATTTTGAACTAGCTTCCTTAATTTCCAGACGACATGTTAGAACCCTAGTCTCAATATAAGAAAGACATGTTATAGAATCAGAGAATGGACAATAAGTACCTCGGTATCAAACCGCGCAGTACAAGTGAAGGCCTTTCCAGTGTCAGTTGTGACAGTCACATCCTGACCAGGCCTTATCTCACTGACATTGCTTGGAAGATCAATAGTGTACCGCTCATGGCCAGTCAATCCTAGTGTGTCTGCATCCTGACCAGGCTTGAAACAAAGTGGAATAATTCCCATTCCAACTAAATTACTGCGATGAATTCTCTCAAAACTTTTGGCAATCACTGCTTTGACTCCCTGCAATAGATCAAGTTAAAGTCAAAAGACCTCATAAACAAAAAGGTGAAATCCTCAAAGAAGTTTAATGAGAAAGCTTACCAGCAGCATTGGACCCTTAGCAGCCCAATCTCTGGAGCTTCCACTTCCATACTCAGCTCCAGCCAAAACTATGGTATCATATCCAGCAATCTTGTATTTCTGAGATAGTATGTTGGCCAACAATCAGTCGGACGGAGTATTTAATCTTGAACAAGCATTTATACTGCCTTTAAGTTGGTTTATCTGGTATTCATATACCATAGTTCTGGCATTTGATACATAATTCAACTACAAAATGACTGACATCCAATGACACAAGTTTACACAATAATTTGAATTATATGCACTAAAAAGCATTTTCCCAAATGCACAAATAGAAGTACTTCGATATAATGGTACCACACCTTTACCCACTATAAAATAGTTCCTTAAGGTTTTCATTGACATTTTTAGGCATTAATGTTTGACTAATAAAAAGGAGTAGGCCTTGATAAATGTTTCAGAGGAAATGAAGAAGGATTAAGAATTCTGTACATATTTAAACCAAACACTTACCATTGCAGCATCATAGACGGCGAGTTTCTCTCCTGTAGGAATGTGAATTGTCTTCGGGCCAACTTCCCCATTCAAAAGTTTGTTTACAAGTCTAATATTAGCAAAGGTACCCCTGGCCATTATTTCATCATTCCCACGACGACTTCCATAAGAGTTGAAGTCTTTGCGATCTACCCCTCTTTCAAGGAGGAACCTTGCAGCTGGGCTTTCCTTGTGGATGCTTCCAGCAGGTGAAATGTGATCGGTTGTGATACTATCACCAAAATTGAGTAAACAGTATGCATCCTTTACTCCATGGGCCCCAGGAGGTTCCAGAGTCATTCCCTTGAAGTATGGGGGCTCATGAATGTAGGTTGAACTTGTGTCCCATGAGTAAGAGGATGTAGCTGGCACTGTCAACTGATTCCACATGGGATTGCCCTTTGTGATAGTCTCATAAGTACTTTTGAACATGTCAGGCAATACACTTGATTGAACAACCTGGACAGGATAAAACCTGGAGTAAGTGCTATTCATGCCAAGGAACAAAAATTAGACCACAAAGTTACATATTGAGCTTTCAAATGTGATATCAAATTTATCAAATGCACACCTCTGCTATTTCTTCTGTTGATGGCCAGATATCCTTGAAGTAGACATTTTTACCATCTTTCCCTACTCCAATTGGCTCCTTATCAAAGTCAATGTCAACCTGGAAGATGATTCATCACTATATTATTAACAAAATAGTTAAAGTAATAATTAGACAAATCCTATTACAGGTACAAGAAGTTAAATGGTCATACAGCAAACTGATTCCTCATACATTTACAATATGCAAAAATTATGAGGTAGAAACCTCAACCAGTTAAGACGTCACGTTATTTCTTTAAGGTATTAGAACCAACAAAATTCAACAAGCTCCCAGGGAACAGAAGGAAAGGTAATAATACCGTGCCAGCAAGGGCATATGCAACCACTAAAGGAGGTGAAGCAAGATAATTGGCCCGGGTCAATGGGTGAACCCGACCCTCAAAATTCCTGTTCCCAGAGAGCACTGCTGCTGCAACGATATCTGGGTAAAGAAATAAAGATATAAAACAGTGTAAGCAACAAACAGATACAAATTTTAACTAACATTCTGTCAAAGAAACATTGATTTTGTAAGAAAATATATTAGACCTTAAGTAATAATCTGTATACCAATATTTTTTTTCCTAATGAGATGAACAGAATTCCAAAAGTTACCATTTTCTGAAATAGCAGAAGCAACAGATTCATCCAAATCTCCAGAATTTCCAATACAAGTTGTGCATCCATACCCAACAATATGGAATCCTTGTTCATTCAAATATTTTTGCAAGCCACTGGATCATGCAAAAGAACAAGATTAGCCGGATTTCTTCCTCACGTCTAATGAAGACAAAACAATGGCATTATGTTACTGCACTTCCAAAACATGTTTTTACCAAAACATGAATTACCTCTGCAGTAAATACTGTTTGACAACTCCAGATCCTGGAGCAAGACTCGTCTTTACCCATGGCTTGACCTACACATGGTAGCAGTCAATTAAAGGATAAATCAGATCTTCATTAGGATTTCACATAATAGAGCACCTGAATGAAAGACTACTTGGTCCTAGGATAAATTAGATCTTCATTAGGATTTCACATAATAGAGCACCTGAATGAAAAACTACTTGGTCCTTGCATAGGACATTAGAAACTATATGAAAAAATTGAGACATGAAATGGGTCTAACCTGTAAGCCATGTTCACAAGCCTTCTTAGCCACAAGAGCAGCCCCAAGCATCACACTGGGATTTGATGTGTTGGTGCAGCTGGTGATAGCAGCAATCACCACACTACCATGCTTCAGTTCTGCTGGCTGCCCATGGAATGAGAATTTTGCCACTTTATTCTGTTCCTCTTTGGGTATGGCAAATCCCTGCACAATGAAATTGGAAGGATCAATAAAGTTAATTCAAAACTTTTACTCTGAACACAATCATTTTGTAAAACAAGGGTTGCAACCTATGAATTATAGGTTTTCAACCTTAAGTGGTGTAAAAGAGCTTAGAGTTTACAAAAGAAATAAAAGAGGGCAACACACTAGTTCACAAGCTTTAATTTTATGGAATGAAGAACATAGTTGGTGTGACAACAAGGACAACAAAGACTGAATTTTAATCCATATTAGTTTTTTCTTATTTGATAGAAAGTAATAATGAATTAGACACATTGTTCTACTTATTTAGGACTTAGGCGTATTCAAGAATAAAGAATGGTTATTAGAGTAGGATTCAATTTTACTTTGGATAGCTTAGTTGGAAATCTCTTTACTATTAGAATAAAGGTTCCAAGAACTTTTCTAAATGTGTATAATCAGCACTTCAATTAAAAAAGAACCTAAATTTTTAAGGTAAACTTGAGTTTTCAATAAAAGGTGCAATTCTTTCTTCTAAGTGAATTTTTAGACTTTAGGAGTGACAGTTAGTTCTCTGTCATTACTTGTTTACCACACTAAAATTCCAGCACTTTAACCTGACTTTACTACAACCAAAACCCTAAAATTCTAGCTAATCAAACCTAAAATTTCAGTCATATCAAACCCTAAAATTCCTAAAATTCCAAACTTGAAATTTCAACAACCTAAGCTGAAATCTCAAACCTAAAACTTATATTCCAATAGCCCGATTTTACAAGTTCTGTGAGTTCTAGCTACTAGTTTTTATCTCTTCTACTCGTCCTACATCATTAAGTTAACAACTGATGTGAGTTCTAGGTACCAGTGATATCTCTTCTACTCATCCTACATCATTAAGACGGTTAACTGACGTGAGTTCTAGCTACCAGTGATATCTCTTCTACTCATTCTACATCATTAAGTTAACAACTGACCTTAAATCCGACTTTATTACCAAGACAAGAGTGCCAATCATCTTTCATTTCTCTCAAAGTAACCCGATCATGAGGCCTGTGAAACAAAAGAGATTAGATTGGATGTCTTATCAATTGTGAAAGCACAGTAGACCATATTGAAAAAGCCGAAAAACTGATGCCACAGGAGTGCATGAAGTAGTCTCAATGAGTGGAGGAGGTATTTGCAGTAAACATTGCACACCTTTTTGGTCCAGAAATACAAGGTTCAACATCATTCAGATCCAGTTGAAGATATGATGAGTATACTCTTTCTTGTTGAGGCTGAATTTAGAGGTGGGAAGAAAGTTAGCATCCCTATCATTTTGTTAATTGTATTAAGTAAATGAATGATCAATAAAGACCTTACCTCATTATAGTCAACGAACATTTTATTTGCACGGAGATATGATTCTATCATTGTCACCTACAAGAAGAGTAAATCTCTTAAGTATTTTAAATTTCACGTTGATTTCCATTGTGCACAAGAAAAGTGAAAGTTCTTACAGTTTCTTCACTCCTTCCAGTCAATGTAAGATATTGTAAGGTAACATGATCGACAGGGAAGAACCCCATAGTTGCACCATATTCAGGTGACATATTAGCTATGGTGGCCCTGTCAGCTAAAGAAAGCTCACCCATACCATCACCTGCACGAAAATACAAACATGAAAGCTTAATCCTAAGAGAATGGAATAAAGCTAACTTGGAGAACTAACTCAATATAGTTCCATTGGAATCCATTACCATAAAACTCCACAAATTTCCCAACAACTCCATGCTTTCTTAGCATTTGAGTCACAGTCAAAACTAAGTCAGTAGCAGTAACACCATTGCGTAATTTTCCAGATAACTTGAATCCAACAACACCAGGTAGCACCATGCTCATTGGCTGTTCAATGTGAAAAAGTTTTAGAACCAAATTTTCACAAGAATGCGGCAAAAACAGATGTGGGTGAGAGGACTGACTAATAAACCAAGAGTAATAGCTTAAGTATATATATTCAGTTATATCAGCTCTTCGTAATTGCAAATGTATTTGCAGAATATTGTTTCAGATGAGTAAGTTCCCATTTTATCTTTTAAAACTTAAAAGAGTATTTTTAACAGAGACCAGCCATGATATATTGACATTAATTACCTGGCCAAGCATTGCAGCCTCAGCTTCAATACCCCCAACCCCCCAGCCTGCAACTCCTAGCCCATCAATCATGGTTGTATGGGAATCAGTTCCAACCACACTATCAGGGTAGAGCACATCCTTGGTGTTGAAGACAACCCGTCCAAGATATTCAAGATTTACCTGAAATTTTATGCTTGTCAATCATCAAATGCTGAAGCTAAAATTATGATGCAGTTATAAATCTATTCATCTACCCGAGAACACAAAAAAAAAAAAAGAATATAATGAGCATGCATCTTAAGTAATGGATATCAGTAGAGATTCTACCAATGAATTAAAAACCTTCCAACAATTGCATTTCAGAATTATACCTGATGAACAATACCAGAACCTGGAGGAACCACAAGCATGTTATGGAAAGCTGTGGAACCCCACTTAAGGAAAGCAAATCTCTCTTTGTTCCTTTTAAATTCAAGTTCCATATTTGCCTGTACAGCATTCTCTGATCGTGCAACATCAACTTGAACTGAATGATCAATAACTAGATCCACAGGAACCTGCACAGAGAATAATTATTTAACTTGTGGTTCAGAATGCAATAAACAAGAACACTTATTGGTGATTAGAGTTTTCCCCTAGAATAATGTAAAAAACTATAAGTCCATGAGCTTTCAGATAAATCACACGGATTTCTTCCTAAAGCAGTGATATTTTATCCTTATCCAATCAAGAAAACAGAACTTAGTTTACACGTGGAATTGAATGATTAATGCTTTTCACGCTTAGTCAGTCCCATACAAAGACATGAAAATTTTCAAAACCAAAACCATAAGGCACAAACAGTTTTTAAGGTGAAACTGAATAAGATCTAATAATGACTTCAGTGAACTGCATGGTGAAGGTAACACATACCAAAGGATTGATCTTGCTGGGATCACTACCAAGATTGCTCATAGCATCCCGCATGGAAGCAAGATCAACAACTGCTGGCACTCCAGTAAAATCCTGCCAACAAAAGGAAGCAAATTAGAACATGTAGACAATTTGTATGCCAAAAGTAGTGCTTAGGTCAACTGACCTGCAAGAGAACACGAGCTGGCTTGAAAGGAATCTCAACTTGCTTTGGAGATGTGTTTTCCCAATCAATGATTTTCTCAACATCTTCCTTAGTAACTTGGAAGTTGTCACAATTACGAATTGCAGACTCAAGTAAAATTCTGACAGAATATGGAAGCTTATCTGTTATGTACAGGAAACGCATGGTGTTATCAATCACTAACGAGGCAAACAAGTAATTGCGACAGACAAAAATTCTGTACCAAACTTCTAAGCATATTTCTCTTATCACTCTCACTTTATATGATGCAGTTCAGGAAATAACTGAACATGGTATAAAAATTAGACCTACACATGAACTGGGCTGGGTCAAATCTAGCTAAACTCTAGCTCTAAAACTTTTAGAACTCTTAAAACCATATCTACTTCATCCCAAAAAATGAACTTAAATTTTAGACTCAAACTCAACCTACTATAAAAACTTCAATTTTAAACCCAACACATAAGCCCATATCTTTTAACACCTTTAGCAATTATATAAAATAAGGAAAAGATATTATTTAATCAATTATCAAGTAAAAGAATCACAATTTAAAAAAAAGACAAATATAACTTTTGATCATGATATATGTAAAGTAAAAATCATAATTTATAAAAAAATAAATCAATTAAAAATGTAAAAATCTATAATTTTGATAAAATCTAATGAACACTGACTATTCTAAAATTCTAGTGACACTATTTTTTTCTACCATCAATCACTCAAAGAATAAAATAATTATTTTAAATATAAATGAAATATATTATATTATTTATATAAGCTAAATTATCAGATAAGTGCATTAAATGCAGTTATAAAAATGTGGTTAGGTTAGACATTTTTGCCTTTATATAATTCAGATACCAACCATAAATTTCAGATTTATTTTTTAATCCAAACCCAATCCATAGCTTTATTTTTTAAAACCCAAACCCCTTAATTTCTGAGCTTTAATGTCCTGTAAAAATCACTGTTCGGAACCGAAGCATTAAATAACAACAAAAGATAAGCATGCATTTAAATCTATATTGGAATAGAAGAAAGAGAGAGGCATAAAACACAGAGATCAGATGTAATAAAAGAGCCAAAAATGGAACTGAAGATAATTGGATTCAAAGGGAAATATAACAGGACCTCAAATTCTTAAGTCAAAGTTAACAAGGTAATATACATATATACTAGAGAAGTTTACAATGCAAACCATATGAGAATGTAAAAATGTGGATTTATGGTAGGAAAATAGAAATTTACCAATCCTTGGGTCATTAAGAGCAGGCAGGCTATAGAATTTCCCAAACTCGCCACCACCTGGCTTGGGGAGACTAGTAAAAATTCCCTTAAAAGGATGTTCAGGAGCTGAAATCAAGCACGTAAGCATACTCAGTACCATACCTTCATTGTATTTATCAGAAGCTGGAACTATGTGAAGAATATCCAAACTTCTTACAGAAAACACGGTGATCGCGTGCAATACGAGTGCTATATATTCGGAATACTAAATAAATACTGTACTGTACACAAAATCTAATTTGAATTCATCATAATTTGTTAGAAAATCCTTCTATTTAATTTTATATCATAGAGCTGATAAGGACATGAGATCTCCAAAACATCAATTTGATCACTAATAGTACGAAGAAATGAAAATCTCATCAATGAATCTCCTGTGGATAATCAGGAAAGAAACACAAAGATCTCACGAAGAAATGAAAATCTCATCAATGATCTTCTGCATATAAACAAGGAAAGAAACACAAAGATCTTACGAAAATGACGGTCAACGTACCCATGGTAGCAATCTTTCGCTGGAAGCGCTCAACAATGGGAGCAGCGGCACGACTCTGGGCGCGAAGACTGATCGGAGAGCGCCAATCTACGCCGTGGCTCCAGCGAGGGACAGAGCAGCGGAGGGATCGAACGGCGGAGGCGAAGCTGAGAGATCGGCGCTGGTCGGCGGCGGTGAAAGAAGGATGGAGAGGGTTGGAAGGAAGAGGAGGAGCAACGGAGGTTCTAGAGAGACAAGCAAGTGAGGAGGAGAGAGAAACAGACAGCCTGGCCCTGGACGCCCTCAGGACCGAAGAGGCAGAGGTAGAGGCCGTTATATACATCACTGTTTAACATAAAATATCAGAGAAGACAAATCTTATGGACTAACGATTAGCGATTCGCTGAGATGGAGAAAGAGGGTTGCAGAGAGACAGATTTATAAACAACGGAGTGAGGGAGGCGTGTGGAGAGCAAGCAACTGAGGCCGGAGCTGTGTGCTGCTGTTGTTCTAGAACTTATAGCAGTGATCTCCTGCTTGGAGGCTTATGGTGCTTGATGGTCCTCACCCACTGAGCAACTTCCACGTCAGCTTAACTGGGGACCTTTTCTCAAGAGTTGGTCAACTCAGAGGATAACTGCAAAGTTCTTGGAAGTTTCGCAAGTGGCATGCTTTTATTCCCCGTATTCCCACCATAACAGGACGGAGGGTTGAAATCTCGAATGGGCTGGTTGGCCCACCAATTAAAGAAAAATCAATATAGTAAGGTATCGGTAGCCTACTTGAACATGTCCACCATGTTAGGGAATCCAACTTTTCTATGCTAACTGTTAGGGGTGTTTATGGTAGGGTAACCTGACCCGTTCATAAATAACCTGAACCTGAACCTAAATGTCAGGTTCGGCAATTTCACGAACCT
>JANKOE010000009.1:1952472-1968232 GCA_026284465.1 Erythroxylum citrifolium | reverse complement strand
CATAAAGGTTGGGAGGTTAGGTTTTCTTATGGAAAATGAAGAAGACAACAAGGTGAGCGTAGCAAGTGAAAGATGAGAGAGCTAGGTTCAACTTGAATGGAGAATGGTGAGAAAATTCGTGAAGAAGGTGAAGAAGAAAGCCACGAAGAAGAAGAAGAAAGCAAGATTCAAGACAATTTAATAGTCTTCCAAGTAATTAAGAGAATTGTGGGATAAAGACATGGCTTTTCAAGTGACACTTGCCACTTGCCATATGTCCAATCTCTATAGGTTTAAACTAGGTTCTCTTATTTAACTAATCCAATCAACTCCAATTGTCTCCCAATTTTCAATGACACATGTCAATAAATCCCAAAGTTATTTCCACTACCATTTGACTCTTATTTCAACTACTATTTATCAATTGTCTTGCCATTTGGCATTTTTTCTAGTTTAAAATACCCAAAAATTCAGAAATTTCCTAAAATTCCTAAATTTCACCAAAAATTCTAGATCAACAATTATTATCACCAAATCAATTTTCAACACATATAATCCATAATTCTCAATATAATCACATTTATAAATCAATTATACATGAAAAATGTCAATGAATGCATGCACAATCATTTTAATGTAAGTAATAATTAATATTCATATGTGTGTGTATGTTATATTATGCATGAGCATGAAATGCACTTTCTAACTTCTCAATAATCTCTCATGTACACTATTATAGGATTCTAACCCTTAACATGGGATAGCGGGATGTTAAACTACATGAAGCTTAACCACCAAAACATCTACCTTATATACAACATACTCAATTCACCCATTCAATACAACTTTCAGGAGGAGAAAACAAATGAACAACTTTTCAAAACAAATGTATTACCTCCCTAATACTTTTATTCAAAGATTTTTTTTATCTTTATCTTTTATTTTTTCTCTTTTTTTAAATAAAAATTGAAAGAAGCTATATCGACATAGAATTTCATTGATAAAATATAAAGTGGCATCCCATTCATTGATAAAATATAAAGTGGCATCCCAACAATAATAACCATGCCACAAATATGCACACCCCCATACTTATATTTTTGTACATCCACAATTTTCAATAATTAACAAATGCTCCACTAGCTTTAAGGCTTGGGTAGGACATTTGCTTTAGTTTAAATCATGCAATGTGGTTAGCACAAAAAGAAAGGATAATAAAGCTCAAAGGGGCTTAACAAAGGAAAATTCATATCAATAGGTAGGCTATTTGGTTAATGTAGCTTGTAAAAACAAAGAATGCCTAATAATTTTCATGTCCATACATGTGATAAAAAAGTGGTCTCAAATAGAAATTCAAGGCAAAGTCTAGATGTACATGTCATGAATGTCATACAAAACAAAAAGACAATGAGATTGATATAGATGTGTTACTCTAATAAGGCTCAAAATCTTATTGGTTTTTGTCTACTACTAGTCACTACTCTTCTAAAGATAATGTACATTAACTAATCACAAGAGCAAAAGTACATGCTAAAGTTGCCATGGATTTTTCTAGTCAATTCATGCTCTAATTATGACTATATAGTCTCAAAAGCAATAGAAAAAGACAAAGTTTCTGTTTGTTTGTTTAGTTTTGAAAATACCTAAGAAGTCACAAAAGCCATAATCAAGCTAACAAATATATTTAACAACTAAGATCCCCACCCCTACAATTAAATCTTACATTGTCCCCAATGTAATATTAAATGTAAGAAATGGTGCATTTAACAAAAATAGTAAATGTGAAAAAGTAAATAAATAGAAATCAACTTCCTTTAGGTTGCCTCCCAAGTAGCACCTTTGTTTATCGTCATTTGTTAAACTCCATACTGCTCAATGTTCATAAGTAGGGTTTTCTAACCCTATACCTTCCACATCCTCTACTTGAAATCCTTCGTAGAAGGGTTTTAGCTGAAGACCATTGACCTTGAATTTCTTGTTCGTTTGTAAGCTTTTAATTTCAACTACACCATGCGGAAACACATTAGTAACAACAAAAGGTCTAATCCAACGATAATGTAATTTACCTAGGAAAAGCTTAAGTCATGAATGGTAGAGAAGAACTTTTTTCCAACAACAAAATTCTTCCTAACAATCATCTTATCATGAAATTGCTTCGCCTTTTCCTTGTAAATTTCTGCATTCTCATTAGAGTCAAGCCTAAGCTCTTTTAATACTTTCTGTTGCAGCTTTATATGTTCACCCTCTACGTCCATCTTCATATTGCATTGCTTAATTGTCCAAAAAATTTTGTGCTCAACCTCCACTGGAAGATGCCATGACTTTTCATAAATCAATTGGTATGGAGACATGCCAATTGGTGTCTTGTATGTGGTCCTATATGCCTAAAGAGCATCATCAAGTCATTGACTCCAATCTTTACAATTCGGGCTCACCATCTTCTTAAGGATTGACTTGATTTCTCTATTTGACACTTTTGGTTGCCAGTTTGTCTGTGGTTGGTAGGCCATGGACACCTTGTGAGTGACATGGTACTTCTTTACAAAATTTTGCACCACACGATTGCAAAAATGAGTACCCCTGTAGCCAATCAATGCTCGCGATGTTCCAAAACTAGGAAAAATGTTGGACTGCACAAAAACTTTAGAATCGTTAGTCCTAGTGGCTTTAGCTTCCACCCATTTAGAAGCATAATCCATAGCTAACAAAATGTAAACAAAAACAAAAGAGGAAAGAAATGGTCCCATAAAATCGATGCCCCATATATCAAAATTTTCACATGCAAGGATTGGAGATAAAGGCATTCGATCTCTATAGAATAAATTACCTTGTTTCTAGCATTGTTCACATGCTTTGTAGAATATATAGGAATCTCGAAATAAATTTGGCCAATAAAAACCACATTCAAGTGTTTTCCTAATAGTTCTATTAGGCCCAAAATGACCACCACAAATATATGAATGACAAAATTTCAAAGTAGATTTACATTCATGTTCAGATACACATCTCCTAATCACTTAGTAATGAACAACACTTTCTCAATTGAGGATCATCCCAGATATAACATTTTGAATCACTCTTTATTATGTTCTGTTAAGCTCTACTCAAATCATGAAGTATTTCATGGTTCACTAGATAGTTTACAATATCAGTATACCATGGTACTTATGTTGAAGAGTAAGTAGTTGCTTATTTGGAAATAGCTCTTGCAATGGTATTGAATCCTCTTCCTTCACAACTCGACTTAAGTGGTCCTTAATTAAATTTTTCACACCTTTCTTATCTTTGATCTCAAAATCAAACTCTTGGAGTAGTAGAATCCATCTAATTAGCCTTGGCTTTGCTTCTTTCTTTGAGAAAAGATACCTTAATGTTGTATGATCAGAATATATAATCACTTGAGAACCAAGCAAGTAAGTCTAAAGCAAACACAAAAGCTAAAAGCTCCTTTTCTGTGGTAAAGTAGTTGCATTATGCTGCACTGAATGTTTGGGAGGCTTAGTAAATGACATGAGTCATCTTACCACATTTTTGACCAAGGACGACACCCACAACAAAATTGCTTTCATCACACATAATCTTAAATGGTTGACTCCAATTAGGTGGTTGAATGATTGGTGCCGAAGTCAAAATTTCTTTCAACTTATCAAATGCTTCCTTGCATCCCTCGTCAAAGTCAAAGGGCACATCCTTTTTGCAACAAATGACAGCAGTTTGTTAAGATCTTACTGAAGTCTTTGATAAAATTGTGATAAAAACCTACATGTACAAGAAAAGAATAAACCTCCTACACATTTATGGGGTAGGGTAAGTCTCTCACAATTTCTACCTTAACTTTATCGACTTCAATTCCTCTAGATGAGATTACATGTCCCAAAACTATTCCTTGTTCAACCATAAAATGACATTTTTTAGAATTTAGAATAAGATTAGTTTCGAAGCATCGTTCAATTATACAATTTAGATTATCCAAGCATGCATCAAATGAATCCACATAAGCAGTAAAATCATCCATAAAGACCTCAATATAATGTGCTCAACATACTTAGAGAAAATACTTACCAAGCATCTTCGAAAGGTGGCTGAGGCATTGCAAAGTCCAAACAACATTCTTCTATAGGAAAATGTACCAAATGGGCATATGAAGGTTGTTTTCTCCTAATCCTCCGAAACTATCACAATTTGATTATAACCCAAATATCCATAAAGAAAATAGTAATGAGATCGTCTTGCAAGTCCTTCAAGCATCTGATCGATGATTGGGAGTGGAAAGTGATCCTTAAGTGTAGCAATATTTAACTTCCTGTAATCGATGCATACTCGCCATCTATTTTGAATCCTTGTAGGGACAAACTCATTATTGTCATTTTTCACCACTGTAATCCTAGTCTTCTTTGGTACAACTTGGATTGGACTCACTCATTTACTATCCGAAATTGGATAGATTATACCAACATCAAGCAACTTCAAGATCTCTGTCTTTATCACTTCCAACATCAGAGGATTCAATCTTCTTTGTGATTCTCTTAATTGTTTGGATCCTTCTTCCAAAAGAATTCGGTCCATGCATGTTGAAGGGTTAATACCCTTAATGTCAGCTATGGTCCACCCTATAGTTGTGATGTGGTCTTTAAGCACTAGAATGAGCTTTTCCTCTTGAAGCTTGGGTAGATTCCTTATAATGATTACTGGAAGTGTTTCTCCTTCTCCCAAAAACCAACATTTCAAGTGCTCCGGTAATTGCTTTAGTTCAACTGTAGGTGCCTGCACAACCGAAGGTAGAGATTTTATATGAGATACTGTCAATTCAATACTTGGAATCAAATACCTTTTTGGCATCAGTTGTAGTGATCGCAATGCTAGTATGATTTCTTCCATCTCATATGCAATGAATAAGTTAGAATTTTGTAAGGTACTTTCTTGTAAACTCATACAAAGAATGAATTCTAACTCATCTGTGCCTCCATATCAAAAACCTTTTCAGACAAGCAATCAATGACATCAATTGATAAAACAGAATGAACATCACTAGGGTACCCCATAGCTTCCAAAATATTAAAGTGAACAAGTTCACCATCAAACTCCATAGTCAATGTTCCCGCTTCCATGTCAATCTTTGTCTTTGATGTTTTAAAAAATGGTCGACCCAGAAAGATTGGTACAGAATTAGAAGAAGGTTCTCCCTCTATGTTTAACACATAAAAGTTAGTTGGGAAAATCAATTCGTTAACATACACTAAAACATCCTCTATAACCCCTTCTAGATAAGAGTTAGATCTATCAGCCAATTGAATTATAACACACATTTAGTTCAGAGATCCCAAATTCAACAAAGTGTAAATGGAATATGACATGACATTAATTGAAGCTCCTAGATCTAACATTGCCTTTTCAAATCTAGTGTCACCAATTTTGTAGGGAATTGTAAACGTACTTAGATCCTTACACTTTGGAGGAAGCTTTTTTTTAATGATCGCAGGCACATTTTCCCCCACACTCACTTTCTCGTCTCCTTTCAGTTTCATTTTTGACGTGCATAATTCCTTGAGGAATTTGACATATCATGGAACTTGCTTTATGGCATCAATTAAAGGTATGCTCACCTCTACCTTCTTGAACATTTCCAAAATCTCCTTATCTTACTCCTCTTTCTTCAATTTAGCAAACCTACTAGGAAAAAAAGGCAAAGTGTTAGTAAAGTTTTTAATCAAAGGAGATTGAGAATTTACCTTAGTTCCCTGTTTATCTTCTCTTGGAGACACTTCAAGTTCCCTTTCAGATTCTTCATCATTGCTAACAGCAGGAGTCTTATGTGGTGCCTCTATTTCTTTACTACTTCTCAAGGTGATAGCACTTGCATGCTCTTAACGGATTCACAATCATTTGAGAAGGAAGTTTACCTAAGTTTTAATTTTCCAATCGACTCAAAACTGTAGCTATATGAATCAATTGATTCTCTAGATTTGATAGTCGTATGTTGCATCATGTTTTATGGGTAGTTTAGGATGTGTTTAGTGGTTAAATTTAATTGATTAATGTGTGGTTAGGTTAGAATTTAGTTAGTTAGTTAAGTATTTGTGTTTTGTGGGTTAGAGCACGTGGTTGAGCTTCAATTTTATGTTTTTCAAGTGTTGTGACATGTTTATTAGTGTTTCAGGGAAAATATAGAAGAACAAAGAAGATTTAGAGAAGACTCGGAGCTGAACCCAGGTCCACAATCGTGGCCAATAAGCCACGATCGTGACAGAAGCATATGCAAGGAGCCTTCTGTCACGATCATGGCATATTGGCCATGATAATGACAGAAGGGGAAATAAGGTTCCATGATCGTGACCTGTGAGACAGGCAGTATGCCTCGACCTTCCAAACTTCATTTTTTTGGGGACATTTCGGACATTTAGAGCACTAGAAAAGCCCTAGAGTTGCCCTAATTAGAAAACACTATAAGAAGAAAAAGAAGAGACAAAAAAGATGAGCCTACAATTTGCCATTTTGGGAAATACTCTAAGAGGAGAGAAGAAGAAGAGAGAGGAAGAGGAAGAGAGGAGAAAGAAGTGAGTCTCTAAGGCTACTATTTTCCCAAAGCATCCCGATCCCCATTCCACATGTATTTCTTTTGTCTTTGTTTTCATTTTCTTGAATGTTAAGATGAATACAAATATGTTTATGGATTTGGGTTTGATTCAGATGTTCTAACTTTCTTTCATAATTTTATCTTAAGTTAATGTTAATTTAGTTATTTTTATGTTATTTTAATTAGGTGTTGTGATTGATTGTTGTATCTTCATACTTCAGTAACAAAACAAGAGGGTGAGTCGAATGCAAAATGATTGGGTTGGGTTAATGAGGGTTAGGCAATCTAATAAACCACACAATCAATCTAGTCACTTATTATATGGAGAGAGATATCGTGTGAGACCTGATTGTTTATTAGAGAGCTTAAAAACTAATTAGGTTTAGGACTATTGCTAATTGAGAGATTACCCATTTGGTTCTTAAACTAATTAGGGATTATTAATTAGGACGTGTGATTATAACTTGAGAGAGAGTAATTTCCCCTTCGATAGTCTAGAACCGACACCCCATTAACACATAAATGGGGTATATACCTGGGTTAGCCAGATATATACCCAACAGTCCAACAACGAATGCAGTATCCAGTATAATGTACACCTAGGCATCCATAAGGCTACCAAATGCCTATATTATGGAACATTCCTCATAGCCTCTCTCTCCATTTCATTATTTAGACACTGTGCCAAAGATAATCTCTCACCATGAGAGATAGGTGTTGTAACAGGTTTAGAATCAGCCATATTAAAACTTTGTAATATTCGCTCAATGTATACATTCTGCGAGAGGCCTAAAGAGTGTTATAATCTGTCTTGGTGAATCTAAATACTTAGGATTAAAGATGCTTCACCAAAGTCTTTCATGTCAAAATGCTTGGCCAAAAGTTGCTTAACTTTATATAACATGGTCAAGTCATTTGATGCAAGCAAAATATCATCTATATATAATAATAGGAGGATAACTTTGCTCCCTCTAACCTTGTAGTATAAGCATCTTTCAACTTTATTTTCCACGAAGCCAAAAGAGGTCACAACCTCACCAAACTTAAAGTACCATTGTCTATAAGCTTGTTTTAAACCATATATAGATTTTCTTAATTTGGAAACCTTGTTAGTCTTTTCTTGATCCTGAAATCCTTCTAATTACTCTATATAGATCTCTTTATACAGGACACCATTCAAGAAAGTAGTTTTGACATCCATCTGATGTAGCTTCATATCATAATGAGCTACTATTGCTATGATCACTCTGAATGCATCCTTAGAGGATACGAGAGAGAAGGTAACAATAAAGGCAAGCCCTTATTTTTGAGTGAACCCTCTGGTAATCAACCAAGCCTAAATCACTTAACTTTACCCTGAGATTCTTTTTTGGTCTTAAATAGCCATTTACAACTGACATATTGGAAATGTTGAGGCAAATCAACTAGCTATCGTACCTTGTTATGCTTTGCGGATTGCATCTCGTCATTATTGCATCCCACCACAAATCTGAATAGGGTCCAGAAACAACTTCTATAAAAGTAATTAGATCCACAACATATCCTATTTCATAGTCATGTTCACCTAGATAGATTATGTAATCAATTGGAATAGCAGGTCGTCTCACTTTAGTGGATCTACGCAACTGCATTGGTTCTTGTACCTCAAGAACTTCTATTTGTATAGGTATGGATTCCTGTTCTTGTACGAACACGGTATTAAGACCTTGATCCACTAGATCTGACTGTATGATTGACAGATATGAAATAATTGTACTATTAATCCTGCTACCATCTGAAGGGTGAGAAAGACCACCCTTATCAAAGATATCATATTCCAGAAATTTAGTTATTTGTGATTCCACAATTATAAACCCTCCTTCTTTATAGTAGAATTTGTAGCCTTTAGTGCGGTTAGGATATCCAACTAAGTAGCAACGAGTAGAGCAAGCATGTAATTTACTTTTATAAGGATTATATAAGTGTACTTTAGTAGGGTAGCCCCAAACACAAATATGTGCAAGGCTAACCTTCCACCCTTTCTAGATTTCAAAAGGCGTCTTTGACACTAACTTGCTTGGGACTTTGTTAAGTATGTACAAAGTCATTTTGATGGCTTCATCATAAAGAGAATTGATAGTTGTAGATTGCATCGTGTTTTTACGGGTAGTTTAGTTTGTATTTAGTTGTTAATTTGATTGTTTAATGCGTATTTAGGTTAGAATTGTGTTAGTTAGTAAATATTTGTGTTTTAATTGTTTTATGGGTTATAGCATGCTTTTGAGCTTCAATTATATATTTTTGAGGTGTCTTGATGTATTTGCTAGTGTTTTAGGGTAAAAAGTATAAAATAGAGAAGAATCGGAGAAGACCTGGGAGCAAACCCAGGGCTACCATACAGAAGGATGATGGAGGTGCCACGATCGTGGCATAGAAGGCCAAGATCTTGGCGACGATCGTGGCCTGCGCGTGGACAGATGCGGGAATGCTTTCGGTTTTAAGTTTTTGAGGGATTTGTTAGACCTTTTGGACCTAGAAAAGACCCTAAGGTTGTCTTAATTGGAAAAGCCTATAAAAGGCTTAAGGATGAAACCCTAAAGGGAGCTTGACTTCAGCCAATTTTGGAAAACCCTAAAGGAAAGAGAAAGAAGAGAGAAGAGGAAGAGGAAGAAGAGGAGAAGAAGCAGGTCTTCTGACGTTGCTGACTTCCCGGGTAAGTGGGTCTCTCAATGCTGTTGCCTTTCGGATTATCTGATCCAAGTTCTTCCTCCTTTCCATTTTCATTTTTGTTCATTCAATGTTTAAGATTGAAATAGATTGTATGATGATGGATTTTGGATTGCTAATGATGTTCTAACTCTTCCTGCAGGATTTTACCTTGATTTAATGTTAATATAGTAATGCCCCAAAATCTCGATTTCATGAATATTACTTTTTGGGTCGTGAATATTGTATCCTGAGGTGAATAGTGACACCAGGGACCCAAATTGTATGTTATTTTATTTTTCATCGAATAACATTGTTCAAGAATAGCACGAGGATCAAATTAGAGCTCAAAAGGATTTCGTTTTGAGGCTTTGACCAAGAGTTGACTAGTGATCAAAGTTTGACCTAAGAAAGGGTGAAAGGCAAACCCAAAAATATTAATAGAAATAAATGATATTAATTAAGGTCTTTATTGATATTTTTCTTATCGGTATTTTTATTGAGAAGAAGAAAAGAATGGATTAAAAGTTATACTTAATTGTTTTTATAAAAAATGAAAAGTATTATTAAGGGACCACATGTCATTTTCTTGGCCACCTACCCTCTGTTCTTCACCAAAGAGTGCCGAGAACAACCATTTCTCCTTTCTTCTCTATTTTTCTTTCATTTTCTTTCATTTTCAAGCGAACTTTCTTTATTTTTAACCCCCAAATCAACTATTAAACACTAAATCATCAACCTAGGGTCCCTAAACTCACCATATCAACAAAAAAAAATGGAAAAGATGAAGAAAAGGTATATGGGTGTTCTTGATGAATAGAACCTGAAAATTTATAAGGTAAGCTAATGGAGTTTTGATTATTTTTAGTATATGATTTTGGTGTAGTTGCATGCATTGATGAATAAAATGCATGAAATTGAATGTTTATGCAATATTATGAAGATAAAGAAGAGGAATTGAAGGAGAGAGAGAAAGAGAAAGAGAAGGAATAAGGAATTGTTGGTGAAATCGAAGTTGATGGAAGCTTAATTTGAAGAATTGGACATCAATTTGGTATATGTTCCTGCAATTCTATTTTTCCCTAAAAATTTTGTATTAGGTAATTTAGGGTTTTTGAGATAAAATTGGGGGTTTATAAAATTGTTGTTAAAAATATTTAATTGGATTGTAAATGAAGTGTCAAGATTTTGGACTTATAATTTGTATTTTCCCCAATTTGCATACATTATGTTTGAATTGGAAAACTTGTTATACATGCTATTTTTGACTAATTGGTCAGATGAATATGTCTTGAATGTTGTATGAACTAAATACAAACTAATAATGGAAGAAAAAAATGACATTGAGTGACATTTGCTTTAGTCAAATATGGAATAGCTTCAATTGGCTATTATAAGTGTTTATCACTAAATTTCAATGGAACTTAATTAGATTTGCCCTAGTAAAATATATAGGAATTGGAGGAACATGATAAGATTGGCATGCCAATTAGGGAGTTAGCAATACTGCATTAGGATATGCGTTATCGGACTGTATGGCTCCGAGAGCTCAGAAAACTCAACCCTCCATGGGTCTCCAAAAGATGTACTCTGTCGCCCTCTTCATCCTCCCGAAACCCCTAAAATGTTTCCTCAAACCTTTCATACGTTTTCTGCAGTCAAAACGATGTATTTATACTAAAAACTAGGTTTTTGGGTGAGTTGGCAAGATTTCACGGGCGTGTATGGTTGACTCACGGCCATAATTCATCATGCAACTTGTGCCTTGGGCGTGAGAGATGTCTCGTGACCATGACAATTTCATGTATGGCTGTGAGCCATTTTTCTTCAACATGCACTCTTCATTTGTATGCTTTCTCTTGCCTCCTCTTCTTTTAATCCTTCTTCTTCTTGCTTTATGGAGACAAATGAGTGTGAATCTTAGGAAAACGACTCAAATATTGCGCTTTCGACTCACTTTAGCTTTTTTGCTTTCGAATTGTACCTAAAACCAAATATGAACTAAAGTGAACGTCTTAAGTATTTCATAGCATTAACCACTAAGTGTTATGGAATAAATGTATAATCAATTAAACGCATATTAACAGGACACCCAAAAGCACGGAGATTAGAATAATCAACAGGGTTAACTAACCAAACTTCTTCTGAGACTTTTCCGTCGAGAGAACGATGTGGGTGTTGGATCGGAAAAGAAAACATGCAAAATTTGGCTAAACGATAGATTTCAAAACTTTTTTTAGAAATCATAACACAGTGGAAGCAAGATAAACAAATCAACATGCCACCATCCATGATACGGTATAAGGATAATATTTAATATAAGAATAAGATGGAGATCATATTACCGACTCCTTTACCACAGCTTTAACTCCTCGTTGTGCTATCTTATCCTTGGCAATGTATCCTCTCCAAGATGATGTATCCTCTTCTTTTTATTGTTTCTTCTTCTCAATATTGTATCCTCAACCAATCTGATCTACCACTTTTTCTTCTTGGACAACTTGGTTGACAAGATCCTTTGGTGGGACAGGAGAAGAAACACTTTGGAGGAGATTTTTCTTAGAGGAAAAGAGCTAAAAATGAGACATTTCTCATGCAAATTTCGGCACACTCGTGCAAGAAAGGAGACAGAGTGATAAAAATGCAAGAACCGTTTCTTACACCCACTCAATGTCGGTTAACCTCAAAGGAAAGAAGATCTTTGCATCAAATGCATCACTTCTTTCTTTAATCAACCATAAAGAAGCCAATAAATGAGACTCTTTTCATTTGTCTTTAAGATGGCTATATGAAAAGACTATTAACCTAAATGAGACATATCAATTTTGGTTTTTGATGATGAAAGAAGGAAGATGGTCCATAAAATGTACCTCTTTCTTTTTTAATCCAATGAATGCTAATAGGTTACATGCTATCATTAAAAGATAACCATTAAACCATTTAATGATAACATCATTACTCCATTTAATGATGATAAAGCATGTTAAAACCATCTTTAATATAGCAAATCAATGTTAAATGTGCAGCTGCACATTCAGCCAAATAAAACCGAAACTCCTTCTCCTTTCTTTAAAAATTATGTTTTAATATAATTAATCTAATTAATTAAATTAAACCAAAGTCTAGCTCATTTCTAAATGTTCATTTAGACTTCTAATTAATCATTAATTTGTGCAAGCCCAACATTCAGTTATGGACTTTAAAACCTCCATTTATATTTCTTACTTTGCTTGATAACCTTCCTTAAAGCCAAGTGGGGAATTTTATTAGACTTAGATAATTCAAGCTCCAATAAGTCCAGAATTAATTTAATCTCATTAGAATTAATTCTAGCTTATTAATTAAATGTCATTCCACTAAAGATAATTAGTTGAACTCTTGAATTATTAAATATTATGAGAACATATATTTCAAATAATATGTCCAATTACAAACCTTATTATGAACCTTACTATAGCCATCCGCACAACAAAGGGTAAAATTACCGTTTTGCCCCTATGTTGGTTTTCATTTTAGATCTCCCGTTTTACTCTATATGGTGATTAACACACAAGATCTCATCTTGCTATTAAGACTTGATGGGTAACTAGTCCATTAAACTACTGGCGCCAGTTTAATCACCAATCTCCATAAAACATCTAGCAGTGATGATATCACTATAAACTCTTTATTTGAGTGAATGTTCCCTGATATATGTTTCAATTAATAATTCCAATATGCAGACACTGGATTAATACTTTGTAAAAATCCATTTCGATCATATCAAGAATTATAATAAAACACATATGAGTTCACCACTCATCAAGATTGTGGTCCATAATAAGCAAATGCTAAAATATATGTTTTAAGACTAAAGTAACAACCTACTTTATTCTTGAAAAAATACTTAATTCTAGATTCATTAATAGTGTCATTATCGATAGTCGACTACTATCATAATATGAAACTCATCATTCCCTTAAAGTAAACTCCTTTACTTATATGGAGATAAATCGCAATACTACAGTCTAAACCATAATCAAGTGACCAACTTGATTATTCAACTGCAAATCCATTATTTTAGATTCTTATAATATATATATTTCCCATACATCTCTATGTATATGTATATTACTTACAAAAGAATCTCGGTACCTTATGATTAGATATATAATGCTCATTAAAACCAAACTCTTTTGTTTTATTAATAATAAATATTTTCATTACAAAACTGTAACTAAAGAAGATTAAGTTACATGTAAATACACTTGCTTTCCAGGGCACTATATTTACATAACTCCAACAGTGGGGAACGATTAACAAGATAGCATGCAATAGTAACTGCTTCAATCCAAAACTCGTGCCCTAACTTAGCATGAGAAAGCATGCATTGAATTTTCTCCAATAGAGTCATGTTCATATGCTTAGCAATTCCATTTTGCTAAGGTTTAGCAGCTAAAGTGTGGTGTCTAGCGATGCCTTCCTTCTTGCATAAATCGTTAAAAGCATCTTACAGAACTCAAAACCAGTGTCAGTTCTCAACCACTTAATTTTCTTACTTGTTTGGTTCTCGATCAGGGTTTTCCACTCCTTAAAAGTGGGAAGAACTTCATTCTTCTTTAGGAAAAACACCCAAACCTTACGAGAGAAATCATTAATAATCATCAACATAGACCTTCTACCACCTCAAGAAGCAACGCCAGAGGGATCCCATAGATAAGAATGAATATAATCCAAAGTACCTTTGGTCCTGTGAAACCCCAGGGAAGAGAAACTCACTTTAATTTATTTACTAAAGACACAATGTTTTCAAAACTCCATATTATCTGAACTCTAGCTTAATAGACGCTTCTTGCATAAGATTTGCATACCTTCCTCACCAATATGGCCTAGGTGATAATGCCACAACTTGATGGCATCTTTGTGAGACTTAGATGAGGCAACATCAACAGTACCAATAGCCCTGCAACACATAAAGAGTACCATGCCTTTTCCCTTTAAGGATTACAAGATTACCTCAAGACACCTTCATGACTCCACCTTCAGAGGAGTACCTACACCCAAGAGACTCAAGTGTACCAAGTGAAATAAGGTTGCGTTTCAAATTAGGAATGTGAAGAACATTAGTGAGGGTTTTAACAACACCATCATGAGTTTTAATATTGATTGTACCTTTCCCCCATCTAATAAGTGCTTAATTGATTAAGAAATTATAACACTTAGCAATTATTGACATGAAATTGCTTAAGATACTTACTTTGACTCATATATGATATTAGGCACAATTCGAAAGCAAAGAAGTTAAAGTGAGTCGAAAGCCCTATATCTTAGCTATTCTCCAAAGATTAATTTTCACTTGTCTTCATGGAGCAAGAAGAAGAAAATTAAAAGAAAAAAAGAATACAAGAAAAATGATAATATAATGAAGAAGAATCACTTACTCACGACATCCATGTAAGATAGTGATTTAATTGACAACATATTTAATGGACAACACATGTTGGAAGCATAAGGAAGTAGAAAATCATCACTCACGTGCAATTTTTTGCATGCAAGAATGTGAATTAATGGCATCACAACAAAGGATGATGGACGATAGAGTTTAATGGATAAAGGAGAGCCAAAACGTTGCAACAGGGAGCAAAGATCAAAACCACAACGCACTAGCTGGGAGGTAAGGAGCAGTAAAACAACAGTACAGTGAGAACAAAATGCCAGCAAAAGAAGAAAACAAAGTTGGGCCAACATGCAAGCAACATGTCTATTTCATGCACTCACACACATTGAATAAAAACGACACAGCCAAGGGAAGTAGCAAATGAAGAAATGACAAAATAGTAGCTGGAGGCATGGACCAAAATGACACAGCTTGGACATTTAGAGGACCTAAAAAACGCAGTGCAGCAGTCCACGCCAAAGAAGCAATACAACAACTGGTGAGCAGCCAAAAATGACAACCCACACCAGCAGCTGGGAAGGAATGAATAAAACGTAGAGGTAGAGGGACATTTAGTTTAAGGGTTTTAAATAGTTGAACAGTAAAGTAGATCAAAAATTAATTCAGAAAATAGAGAGGAGGCGCAGTAGTGTGAGAATGAGGAAGGAAGGGAGGCACTACAGGGAGTCTTCAGTGGGACATTATTTCTTAGGGTTGAAGCATTTTTTGGAGAGACCCGTGAAGGGTTAGACGTCTTGACGCCGGTTTGGAATTAACATCGATGTCGACGACTTGGGTTAAGTTTATTACACTATTTTTGTTGTTTCTTTCATTCATAAGAATTGTTTGAGTTTTGTGTGTGGATAATCATGTTCTCGTTATTGTTCGATTATTTGTGTATGAACCCATTGAGTATTGTAAAAAGATGATTTTAATGCTTTCATTGAATCGTTTATTTGCAAACTCATTGTTAGAATTTCGATATAATCCGTAATTATTATGTTGAAATTCATGTGTAGTGAATAATGATTCGTAATCATTAGGGATAACATAACCTAGGTTAAATGATGCATCATATGTGGTTGTTGCCTTGATTAATCGATTTT
>JANKOE010000009.1:1885448-1900421 GCA_026284465.1 Erythroxylum citrifolium | reverse complement strand
ATCTAACCAAATCTTTTATATAGATTATAACATAAGTAAAACTAATATCAAAAATAAATATTAAAATATATAAAAAAAGTCAAATAATATTATATAATTTTCAAAATAAACGTGAAGATGAATTTGTGAGTATTGTAAGAATTATGTGTAAAACATAAGGGTAAAAAAGACAAAAAAAATAGGCTCAATAATTGATCTAAAAAATCTATTGAAAAATTACTTTTTGAGAAGTTTCAAATTTGAGCTTCTTAAAAAACTGTATTTTAGCTACCAAAAAAGTTATATCTATTAAAAAAATACTTTTTAATTTACAGGTACATACTCATTTTTCTTTAAAATAATTTTTGCGGTAGAAAAAAGTACTTATTCACCTTCCAAAAATTGAACCAAACAAACACTAATATCAATCTGGCCTTTCCTTATGCTTTATGTACATAATGAATCTGGTTAATATAATTTGCATGAAGCCACAACTAACTAGTAGGCTTAAACTATATTGCTGTTTTATACATGGGGTCGTCAAGCTACGTCATGAACTTTGTATGGGACCAAAAAAATATAAATATATGTTATCCGTATAATCGACTTACCCTTTGAGGTAGACCGACCAATAATTGCATTGCTGTGATAATAAATGAATTAAGAGGGCTAGAAATTAAGAAAGCCGAAGTTGCTACAACCGCTGCATGTGATGGGACCATAAGCTTACCCTGCCACACAACCCCTTTCAGATTTGAAAGGAGAAGATGGGAAGAAAGAAAAATGCAGTTTTTTGGTTTATGTCATATCACTTATGACATAATTAATTTAAAATATTTTTATTTTATAAATAACTTTTTTGAGATAAATATATATTAATAGCCAAATTATGAAATTTATATTGAAATTTATTTACGTGTCAATTAAAGACAGTTATATAAGTGATCATTTGGCTTGAAATATTTAAATTATATTTCTTATGAATTATTATCTTTTATGTTATCTTCAATTATTATTGCTTTTAAATTTTTTGGCCAACATGGAATGTCACTCTTAAAATAGTTTTCAAATGTGAAGAATTAATTATTAATGTTGTATAATTATATTCAAATAGAATAGGTCTTAATTATGTCTGGTTGAAATATTGTACGACGAAATAATGAATTATACGAAAACATTATACGCAAAAAGGTTACTTAAAACTATTTTAATGCTCCTAATACTTAAGTGTTAAATCCAAAGGATGTAGTTTAGTAGAAAGGATTCATCCATCCTTAACTAAAGGTCAGAGGTTCGATCCTTAGCTTTGGGTATGGAGCAGCTTTAAATCTTTGGATTAGCTGTCCTACCCTGTGAAGTGCCTACAAATCAGTAAGGGAATTAGTCACTGGGTTCACCTGTGAATACCCTGGTCTAGACAAAAAAAAAAAAACTTAAGTGTTAGATATGAGAAGCCCACTTACATAGGAGATCTTTAATATGGTGAAAGAACATACTCGTGAGCTTTGACACCATACTTTAACCTAAAATCTTAAGGCATTAAGTTTATGAGTTCTTTTCTCTTATACGTCATTCACTAGTTCCATCTCTTTCTAACGTGAAATTCCTACTCATATTTGACATTCTAACCTTAAGTAGTCATGATGTGTTATTCAAAGTTAATTAATTTTTATTATTTTGTTGTATTAATTTTATCAAATAAAGTGATCAACAACAATAATAATACTCTTATATATGACATAATAACATGTTATTTACCGATTACTTAATCGAAATAATGTTTTTTTGTCAATTAATTATCAAAAGAAAGATATTAATATACGTAATTTTTTTATGACTTTTATAAAAGTATTGTTTTTTGATTCAAAATTAAGATTTGATGACGAAGACTCTCTACCATAGATAATGTTTTTTTTGTGTGAAATTAAAATGTAGCTTGTGTGAATTTGAAACAAGAATAGAGCTTCTATTCATCGTCATCATACCCTGAAGTTTCGCATTGAAGCAGGATTTGAGAGGCCTCATAATACACAGCTTTATTCCTATATTATAAAGAAGCTATTTTTAATAGACCCGTACTGATTAAAAGTGTAAATACGTAAAGAATAGAGCTTCTATTCTTACTGCTTTGTTCCCCTGCTCTCATTTGAAACACTCCTGTATATACATTGACCGTTGTGTAAGTCTTTCTTTAATCGAAAGACAATACTTCTGAAAAACTGACGCATGGCATTAATGTCACTGCGGCCGGTAAGGACCGTTTTGTCATTTGGTATGAGTGCAGGAGAAGAGGAGAGAAGTGAAGCTGGGGAAGCAGTTAGTGGGTATCTCTCCCTTTCTTCTCTCTGTCCTCCTCTGTTCCTTGTCTGCAAAGTAAGAGGAAGTCTTTTCTCTTTCCCTCAGAGAGAGAATCTAAAGATTGAAAATACTGTGAGTGAACATGGTTAAAAGGTTTAAGAAAAGAACAAAATCTTGATCAGAAGTTTAGGAAAACCGGAGCATCACTGGTTCTAACTCTGTTTTATTTTCCTGCTCTGACCTCAAATCTGCTGTGGGAGCTTACCTCCAAATTCGGCTGTACTTCTAAAAAGGAATAATCTTCAAGACTTTGGAGGTCTTTTCTCTTTCTGGGTCGGTTCCACGTACTCTGTTTTTTCAATGGTTTGCTTCTTGAGATAGCGATTGGCCTCCGAATTGGTTAGGGTGGGAATTGGAAACCAATAAAAAAGATAATGTCCTTCAAGAGCAGAGGAGAGCAAGTACCCGGTAGGAGTGTTATATCCCAAAAATGGACCCTTTTGTTTTGCTTGGGAAGTTTCTGCGCCGGGATGCTCTTCACCAACAGGTACGGATAGTCTTTCCCATCCTTTGTTCTTCTTTTCTATAAATCCTTGATAGTTTTCAAGCAGCGAAATCTTTTGGAAAGGCAACTGCTTCTGTCTGTTCATTGAATTTCGATCACTATCTTCTAATGAATTCAAGCTAGTTTGTCAAATTTGAAGTCCTTTCAAGAGTAAGGTAATCTTATTTATTCAAATTTTGTCCTTTCAAGAGTTAGGTGATTTCTCTGATTTCGAAGTTGTCATTGAAAGTAGATTTCTGGCTATTAATTATGAAGTGCGGTAGATCTAAATTTGGACCATATCATGGTTAAAACTATAGTTGTTTTCTTTCACCCTTTTGGGTATTATTTGACTTGTTTTTAACCTTTTCGTGCCTTTAGGGGTGAAAGTGTGCTTTTTGTGACAAATCGATTCTAGTTTAAGAAATGGCGATACATGCATCTTCTAGTTTGTTCATCATGTTGTAATTATTAGGTATTAATTTTGTTGTTTAACTACTTCTTGTGTGATAACGACTGATCCTGTTTATTTGCTGGAAAAAAACAATTTACCATTGAAACCTGCTCTCACATTAATGGGCAGGATGGGCTCTGACATATATTGTACATTGCCGTAATACTTGATCAATATCTGTTAGTCCCGACATCAAGTTCTTTACGAAATCATCCTGCAATTATGATTCTATGACATCCCATTATGATACTTGGGAAGAATTCCGCCATTCTTGTTTAGCAGTTTTTAATTGACAAAATCTCTATTACTCTGTTCATCTAAATAGTAAAAATGGTTATGTTGTTGCTTTTACATCGCTGCTCCTCTAGAAACGGAAAGTGGGGTTGCAGTGAGTAGTGCTTTCTTATTGCCCTTCCCTTTGAAGCTTGTGTTTCAGTTGAAGTGCATTGAAGTTGCAGGGTCATATTGAAATATTTTCTTGAAAAAGATCCTAAAATAAACAATTGGCTGTTGGCAGTCCATTCAGTAGTCCTTGCACATTCACCATTTTTCTTTTAGTTGTGGTTTCCTGAAGTGAAAATATGATTTGACTGACATAAATTGTGGTTAAGAAACTTTTTATTGGTACTTGAGAGATCTGATTTGCTTAATGGCTAACAATCGGTTCAGAATGTTGATGGACTCTAAAGGTATCACACGGACAACTGCAACTGAGGCTGAAAGGCTAAAGTTGGTTTCTGAGGGTTGTGCCTCTAAAGTTGTGAGTATCTTCGCTACTTAAAGTTCTTTGCTTGTTACTTGTTCAAATTGTTGATGGTAATCTGATTTAAATCCATTAGTTGTATCAGAAAGAAGTAAAGCGCGACTCCCCAGACATAGTTAGTGAAGTGTATAGGACCCATAATGCCATTCAGTAAGTATGGATTGGCTTATAAATTATTCCGGACTTAGCTCATTTTGTATTTAATTTGCATCGTAGTGTCTGGAATACTAACTTTTTTCTTTATCTTAAATGCAGAACATTAGATAAAACTATTTCAAATTTGGAGATGGAATTAGCTGCTGCAAGGGCTGCACATGAATCTCTATTTAGTGGCTCTCCTTTATCAGAAGACTCAAGCAGAACAGTATCGTCTGTGAAAAGAAGATACTTGATGGTTGTTGGAGTTAATACTGCTTTTAGCAGCCGAAAAAGGAGAGATTCAGTTCGTGCTACATGGATGCCTCAAGGTTCCTCAATTGATACTTTGCTACTTATCGCTGGTTTTCCTTTCTATTCCTACTGTCTTCTGCTCCTTGAATTTCTCTTCTGAAGATTGGTCAATAAAATTAGGTGAAAAAAGGAAGAAGCTGGAAGAAGAGAAAGGTATAATCATCCGTTTTGTCATTGGTCACAGGTTAGTTTTGTTTCTCTTTTTAATTAAGAAAGTGAACATGCCTTACATCTTGTGTTTGGATATGACCTTAATTTAAGCCTTATTCTTGGAGCTAAAGATGAATTTTGCTGCTTGGTTTTACACTTCAGATATCTATATGTGCCTTTAAAACTCAAATGACACATAGTTTTCTTTTTTGTCATTAAGGATGATCAATCTAAGTTATCGTACTCAATATTTTGTTTGCCCAAAGGTAACCCAATATTTTATTCATGTTGTGCATAAAATTTTTCAAAACTACTTACCATAATCTTGATGCAGTAGTCAATTTAACTGATTTATGTATCCTGATTATTAAGACAAAATATCAAGAGGCTCAATTTGTGCTTTCTAGTTAGTAGATATGCCATTTGTGTAATGACTTCTGTTTGTTAAGAATGGATATCATGCATCTAAACGTTGTCGTATTTGTCCCGTACAGTGCTACTTCAGGAGGCATTTTGGACAGAGCCATTGCAGCAGAGGACAGAAAACATGGGGATTTCTTGACGCTGGTAATGCTTTAATATCCTGTGTTTATACTGTTCTCTTCAAAGAAGTTCTATAATGTTCTTTTGATCAGACAACTGTTAGTTCGTGATCACGTCATATTTTTGCTGCTATGAGCAGGATCACGTAGAAGGGTACCTTGAATTGTCAGCCAAGACAAAGGCATACTTCGCTACTGCTGTTTCCTTGTGGGATGCAGATTTCTATGTCAAAGTTGACGATGACGTTCATGTAAACATAGGTAGGCTCAAATGTTGCATTTGACTCCATTACTTGTACCATTTGTTGTGATGTGAAGGTGCTTAATTTGCATGTTGTCCATCCCTGGAGTTCAATACATATTATCTTGTTAAAGCTTCTGCAATACCAGGATGGTTAAAGCATCTGATCTGAGGAAGCATCATTCTTTTCCTCTTGAAATTACTTTACTATTTTTCATTAAATGTAATTTTCAGAAATTTCATGTTTAAGGCAATGTTTTTTTTCTGTTCTTGTAGCAACACTTGGGGAAACTCTAGTAAGACACCGGAAAAAACCAAGGCTGTACATTGGATGCATGAAATCTGGTCCTGTCCTAAATCAGAAGTAAGAGCAAATGTCTTGAGTCCATTGCAAGGAAAAGCCATAGGAAGTAACAAAGTTTTGTTTTGGCAGGGGAGTGAGATATCATGAACCTGAGTATTGGAAATTTGGCGAGGCTGGAAATAAATACTTTCGTCATGCTACTGGACAGCTGTATGCCATTTCAAAAGATTTGGCTTCATATATATCAATAAACCAGTAAGTTCCACAGGCCACCTTTTTGTTTTGAGTTGCTGTATTTGTGATGGTTATTTTTGCTTATGTCAGGCATGTTCTGCACAAGTATGCTAATGAGGACGTCTCATTGGGATCTTGGTTCATTGGGCTTGATGCGGAACACATTGATGATCGCAGACTTTGTTGTGGCACTCCACCTGGTAAAGTGTGACTAAACTGAGAACTCAAACTCTAGTTTGCTGGAGATTTGTTATCAGCTAGATATTACACATTGTTGGGATGGGATCTAATAAGCCCAGTATTCTTTACCTAATACGGGTGCTTATTGTTGTGTTGAAGAATAAGCTATGTAGGTTATTTAGGAGTCCCAAATTTTGTTAAAATTCAGAAATTTCACCTTTTTCTTGATGATTCCTTGATGGGGTTCACTATTTATTAAATCCTGAAGTTTATCATACTCATCTAGGATTGAAAACCAATTTTGAGTGACTTAAGTTTCCATGTACATGCTTATTCATGTCAAAATGGAGCTGCTATATATGCTAATCATACTGCTTCATCCTTGAGTACATGCTTTCTTCTTCCAGTCAACCTGAATGCCAAAATCTGACTAAAATACACTAGACTTATTGATGCTATAAGCACTAAATTATCGAGCTTTTCTGCAATTTAAATGTGGCGCAGATTGTGAATGGAAGGCTCAGGCTGGCAACATCTGTGTTGCTTCATTTGATTGGAGCTGCAGTGGTATATGCAGGTCTGCTGATAGAATAAAGGAGGTCCATCGAAGGTGTGGGGAAGGTGAGAATGCTTTGTGGACTGCAACTTTTTAGGAGGTGACTCAGCAGCTCTTCCTAACTCAGGAGGAGGATAAGCTGAAAGAACCTGAGGGATTAGTTTTTTTTAAAAAAAATTCTACAAATGTAGACAAGTACCACATCACACAATAGGAAAAGGACAAGGAGAAAGAGGCTGAGAGGGTAAGAGATAAAAGAGGACTTGCTATGTGGACTTCTCCATTTTCTTGAAGGATATAGACCACAGTATAGCAGCACACCAGAGAAAAGGGTAATAGCGGCTGCCAGCAGTTGGAGTTGCCCATCGTTTAAAGCTTGGAGAGCCGAATTTGTAAAAATATCCACACCTATCAAGCTATGCGTACAAATCCACGTTGCTTTTATCTGGCTGTTGGTGTCTTTGATCTAAGTCTCTGAAGAAAGAAACTCTTATCCATCTAGGCATTTCTTTTTAACCTGCAAACAATAATCATGGTATGGTGAAATTCTGAGACACCTACCATCAAAGATAGTGTTTGGTTTGTGAAATCCGAATAAATAGTCTAATAATACGACTGAGGTTCATTGCAAAACTCAGAATGTTTCACATTGATGATGCTGCCAAGAGAAGAGAGTGAAGAAAGCCGAACATAAAAATACTTTAAACTGATCTAAATTCTACGTTTGGATATGAAGATTAGTGTGTCCTCAAAAAGCGAAGGGAAAAACATAATGAATGATGTAATCATCCACACCGTCGCTTCCTCTGGGAGAGAACACCGCAAATCATACGTTCTTATAGAAAGTTATGGTCTGACCTCTGGACGTCGCAAGAGAAGAAGTAATAAGCTGAAAGCTTCTGCGTCCCGTTTCTCGTGTAATGCGTTCGAGGAATAGATGGCTAAAGCCTGGGGTGCAAAGTTGATGCTCAAAACCATATTCTGAAGCCTTCATATGAATATCTTGCAGTTGTCCTTCAGCTAAAACAAAATTGCTCCTGCATAAAAGCAGCGACATATAGTTGGTGTACAGGAGAAAACAGCTAAGACACATTCATGTAAGCAGCAGTAAAAGAGATCTTACACTCGTTTTGTTAAGCAATTGCAAAGAATTTCCGGGTTGGTGCGATACAGGTAATGATTGTATCATCCAAGACTAACCTCCCACTAACCAGATACGACAACATAGCCTGATGTGATATTGAGAACTACACAAGCAGAAGCAGCGGTACGTGATATTGGCACGGCTCAATCAAAAAGCAGGGCCCAAAAGATCTCTGAGCGCCGTTTTCTTATTGAACCGGACCAATATCCCGTTACATGACTGATGGTGTACTCTTGTAACCCTGCAGCGATTTATTTCTGCATCCATCTCTGACTGTTGTTTCGTTCGTGGAAATCTCCGACAAAAACAAACCAAAACATCAGAATTAAATCAAGTGAAAATCAGGTCTAGCTTAACTTGAATTAGTACCTGTTATACGGAGGAACAAAGAACATGCAAATCAAGAAGAGCCTGACAGGGTATAGAAGAAGACGAGATAAGTTATGAGGGGGTGGGAGATTATGCAATGTAACAAACCGAGAGCACCAACTTGCTTTTTCTAAGCAAGCAAAGAGAAACAGAAGGTGATGGCAGATGGTGGAAACATTGAAGAAGTGACATTAACATCTCCAACTACTCAATACGAAAGGAAGTTGGAATATTAATTAAGAAGGTACAAGAATCGTGAAAAAGCCCAAGGAGACAAAATCTGGAGCTTTTAATGTAATAGTGCATTTATGGATGATATGGGGAGTAGGGAGCGGAAGGATGTTTGGTTTTGTTCAATTAGACATTAATGCTGTTCAGAGACTCCAATGCAAAAGAGACAAAGCTCTGTTCTAGTTTGTTTTGGGTACAAACATGACTTTCCATGAGGCATGTCGTAGGTACAGTAGCGTTATCATTTTAGCAAGTAATTAATGGCCTCGTTAAAAGCTGGTTGTCTTTAGCTCTTTGAAGAGTCAAACAGCTACGAAACCTGTTTAGAGAGTAGCAAATCCGATAGCTAATTTAGGATAAACAGTTAAAAATGAAAACGCTCCTATATAGGAATATTTTCATCAATCAGCCAAAATTTTAATTATCAAAAGTCAATTGTATCATTTAATTGAGGTTCCTAAATACCTACGTTTTAGGAACAATGTTCTTATAATTGTTTTATGCAGTTATAGGTTATAAATAAAATGTTGACCTTAAACGAAAATGAAAATAGAAAGAGTTACATAAAATTTAAAAGATGATAAAACAGTACAGGTGAACATGACTTCTTTAAAATCTAAATTCTTATAAGAATATTCAACGAAATACTAAGATTTATAATATTCATACCCTTATAATTTTTTTAAAGTCATGTCCTCATAAGTCATTATACACATAAAGAGTTAATACTAAACAACTAATTTTACTAAACATCTATAATAAAAAGCTAATGCAATCCGTTAGTCAAATCAGTTATCAGCTAACAGTTGATAGAATCAACTAACAGCTAATACAATCAGCTGATTGCCAAACAAGGCCAATATCCTATGTCTTTGTTTTCAATGAAATAACTTAAAAATGAAACTAACAATTCGATCTTCTTGTCTATGGTTATATATAGAGGTTCCTTTGGTGATCCTATGGTAGACCAGTCAAAAATGGTTACAACAAAAACTTCTCCTTATATAGTCAATTCAAGGGCTAAATGCCCAAATTAGGGCTAAAGTTATTTAAGTTTGATCAATTTATGGCCAAACATTGTAATCTGTTTAATTAAGGACTAAATGTTTACGAGTCTGCTCAATATTAGCCAAATTTGGACGAAAAATAGGATGTGTCATACACTCGCCGTTACTTTATATAAAAAGTATGTTTGGAAAGCCAAGTAGATTTTAAATGTCATGTAAAAAAATCTCAAAAGTTTGTTTGATTTTCAAAAAAGAAAAAAAAGAATAATCTGCTCAATTTTTACAAAACCCTAATTTTATTTAAATCCCTAAATATTCAACCCCTCTCTCTCGTAATTTTATAGAACCCTACTTTTATGATCCAATGTCTTGCCTCCTTCATGCATCAACACTGCAGATTACTCTAATCCCTCTTGTCGATCCGCCTTTCAGGGGTTGTCTTGCCTCCTTCGCCCATCATTGTTACCGATCACTCCAATCCCTCGCGCTAATCCACCTTATGAAGTAGGTTACCATTAGTTGTATTTTCATAAAATTGGTCAAACTAAGACATAATACAAGATGAGTTTTCAAGTATTCATAGTTAGCATATTCGGAGATTATATTGACAGAACGAGAGTGTGGATCACATGATTTTGTACATCATGAATGGTTGAGTGTGTACTTATGGTTTTACTAGATCTTATGCAAACAATTCTTGTAAAATGGTTAAAAAATGAATCTCACTTGTCGATTTGGAAAAAGAAGCTTCGAGGTTGACTTTGATAGAATTACGGGAAGTGAAAACCATTTTTTTTGAAAACTTGGTCTTTTTAGAATGAAGCTTTTGATGTGTAATTGTTCCGATAGAGATAGAATTTACATGAAGGAAAAACTTCACTTAACAGCATCCAATATAGTTTGTTTCCTGCATTACAAAACCTTGTTTTGAGAATCAATCCGATGCTTCCCTTTGAATTTAACATGAGAATATGAACTCTGTTATGCATGTTTTTTTATGGTGGGCATGCATTTATGGTTTGAAAGTAGTATATGAGAATAATATTTGAAACTATAGTATAATATTCATATATTAGCGTTTTTCTTTCTCCTTTTTGATTTCCAGTTGGCAAATGTATGGTTAAGTGGAGTTACTCTCTACGTGATGTTGGTGGGAGCCTATCCATTTGAAGAATAAGATGATCCCAAGAATTTTAGAAAAACAATTCAGGTGACTACACCTAGCCACCATTGTTACTTCTATTTGAATTGTTAGTTGTTTAAGTCATCTCACGCTTCTTCTTCTCGTGGTTCTTCTCATGCAGAGGATAATGGTTATACAATACAAAATCCCTTACTATGTTCTATATCTTAAGATTGTAGACACCTACTCTGGCATATTTGTTGCAAATCCATCAATGGTAGGTTTCATTCTGTAACTATCAAAATTTGTGTTGGTATATCATAATTACGGTTAACTAGCTAATGAAACTTTGTATACCCTCTTTGACACATTTTCCTCTCCCGTTACTTATCTTGTAGAGATTATCAGTTAAAGAAATAAGAAGTCATCTATGGTTTTTGAAGAACTTACCAAATGAGCTTACAGAGTCATCTCAAGCCATTTATTACAAAAGAGATAGTCAAAGCTTTTCTCTTCAAAGTGTAGAACAGATCATGAAAATTATCGGTGAGGCAAGAAACAAGCCACCAACATCTACATCTGTTAAAGGATTTGGCTAAGGTATAGAAGAAGATGAAGAAAAGGAGGAAGACATTGATGCAGAGGTAGAGGAAGAAGATGAGGAAGATGAATATGAGAAGAGAGTGAAGGAGGACCATGTTAGTGGAGACTACCATATAAGTTAAAAAGAAGAAGAATGGTTTTTCTTTTTTTTTTCTTTCTTTGATGTGTGTGTACAATAACAGGTAGCAAAATGTGTTAAAGATGAAGAATTAATGCAACTCTAAACTGAGATTCTTCTTTATTTAATCAAGGATTTGATGTATGATGAATGTGACTAGCATATTTTTTATGAATCTTATCTATTTCCAAGGAATTTCAGAAGTTACTTTCTCCCAAGCTGAATTCAGGATATTTAGGAAATTAAGAAGAAAAAGGAAAAAAAAAGCTTAAAGTGAAGCCCTGGAATTCTATAAACTCCCATATTTAGATGGAGTTGAAAGATTTTAAACCTCAACTCAAAACTAGCATGCAAATGACTCCATGATTTAAGTGTGTCCTCTAATAGATCAGCTTCTCCGGACCAATTATTGCCAATGGTTACAGATAGAGAAGGAATTATATAAAGGAAAGGAAGAGCAAATACATTTCTTTTTTCTTTGTTGAAAGATAATCAAATACCATAATCACTTGCAAAAGCTTCCACAATCCAACCTACACTAATATATGTAAGAATATACTAGTCACAATATCCATTATACATCGTATGAAGTCAAAATCCAATCTTTCTCAACATCTAGTGTAATATATTTATAAAAAAGATCATACATTCCACAAGGATTATGTTTTAAAGAAAAAATTGGAAATGTCATTACTGTAAGTTGGATTGAGGTATGGCTTCAATTAGTGAAACAATGGCAATATACCCCACTGGTGTAAAGCCCTTCACCACTGGTGACTTCTAGGACCAATACAACAAAAACTGCTACCATAGCTGCTCTTTCATTCCAAGTTTCTGCACTTCTGGTCGAACCCTATTGCCATACTGTCACCGAAGGAGGAAGCTCTCCGCGCTTCGAGTCGTATGTTGCCAATAACTCCTCTACACTGCCAAGTGGTACCAAGGACTGTAGTAAATATCCCAAAAGGCCATTCAGACTAAGATAAAGATAAATAGAGCAGTTTTATTGAAATAAAAAATCTAAACATAAGAGAACAATGATTTAAGTTGAGTCCATCTAATAAGTCCCTTCCATTTTTCTAAAGGATGCTTTTCACATTATAGAAGGGATAGATAGAAATTGTAACATTAACATACTCCATCTATTCATAAATTCATTTCTAAAAGTGTGGAACAAACACATTAATTTTCTGAAAGCCTAGAGGTCAATGTATAACTTGCCAAACTTAATAAAATTGAGAAAAAAATCGTGTAATCTGGTTGCGTTGCATATCAGGCCAATATCCAGCTAATTAAATTCAAAATGACTTGTGGATCCTGAAACTTAAATGGTGAACAAAAGTAATCGAAAGAGATAAAGGAATCGGTAATAAGGGAACACATTGGAGAGGTTTACATGGTGTTTGCTTTATTCCTAGAATTCAATTCCACAATTTTTAACATTCCAAACATATGATATGAGAAATCTCAAATGAACTCAAATTTTTTTATAGAATTCCTTCTCCCAAACAGACTCAAGTTTCCTTTGGAAGGATTGAAAGGTGGATCGGCAAGAGGAATTGGAGTGATTGGAAGTGATGATGCATGAAGGGGCAAGACACCGGATCGTAAAAGTAGGGTTATATAAAATTATGAGAAATAGGGGATATTTGGGGATTTAAGTAAAATTAGGGTTCTGTAAAAATTGAGCAGATTATTCTATTTTTTAAAATCCACCTAACTTTTGAGTATTTTTACGTGGAATTTAAAATCCATTTGACTCTCCAAACACACTTTTTATATTTAGTAACGACAAATGTATGACACATCTTATTTTCCGTCCAAATTTTCCTAATATTGAGCAGACTCATGAACATTTAGCCCTTAATTGAGCATATTGCAATGTTTGGCCCTAAATTGATCAAACCTAAATAACTTTAGCCCTAATTTAGGCATTTAGCCTCAATTCAAGCTCTAGCCAAAAGCAAAAGCAAATTAAAATTAGAATTCTGAATTACTTTTCGAATTGCAACATCCCTAGGTTCCTTAATTACTAGTTTGCCATCAAGGTGAGGCTTTTGGCATTGGTACATGAATAGAACCATTTTGTAAGATAAAAAGGGAATTATCAGTATGATATTGAATAGAAACCAATAGGTAATAATATAGAAGAGAATTTTGCAAACCAGTTGTTAGATGCTTGGTTTAAGCTATAGAGGGATTTGTTGAGTTTTCAAACTAGATCTTTCTTTCACTTTTGAGGATGGCCAAGTGGTAAGAGCATATAGACATCCTCATATAAATCACCATGTAAAAAGACATTTTGTACATCAAGTTGATGTAATGGCCAATTCTTGATGATAGCAATGACTATCAAGGTTCAAACAATTAACAATTTGAGGACAAATGCAAAAGTTTCGTAGTAATTGATGCCTTCAGTTTGGGTGTGTCCTTTTGCAACTAAACGTGTTTTTATAACATTCAATGCTTTCATCAGACCATCGCTTTATCTTGTATTTGCAACTGATGAGTTTTTGATGAGATGGTAAGGGAACAAAAGACTAAGGGTTAGCATTTTCTAGTGCATCAAGTTCAATTTGAACTTGCATAGTTGGTAAAAAAGTGGTGAGTTCTACAACAGAAGATAGAGAACTAAGAAATGAAAAATATCCATTAGAAAATTTGTTATAAGATAAAAATTGTGTAAAGGAAATACTCTACTTGTGGATGAAGAGTTTTGAACATTATAACAACGGTAGTCTTTAAATTTGTTTGGTGGGTGAATTTCTCAAGAGGAACAACGTAAAGAAGGACCAATATGGATTGTTTCAAGAGTAGGGCATTGATGTGAGGTATGTTTTGGGGCATTATTATGGGGTAATATTAGTATGGTCTTGAGGCATTCTTATGGATGTGGTTGCTTGGTTATTATTTGTGGGTATACTAAGATCATGAATAGGTTTTAGTAAGGGTAAATATTGTATTGTAGGCAATAAAGTGCCAACATCAAACAAGGAAATACTCTTTCATAGAAGGTGACATCATGACTAACATAAATCTTTTAAGTTTCAACATGAAAAATTTTGTAGCCCTTTTAAGCAAAAGGGTATCCGATAAAATGCTAGGATGAGCATGTTTATCAAATTTATGTTGGATATGAGCATTATGTCCAAACATAAACAACCAAAAATGCTCAAATGTGTATGTGCAGGTAATTTGTTAAACAATAATTTAGAAAGAGTTTTACTTTAAGTACCATGGATGGAGTTCGATTGATTAAATAAATTGTAGTAATCGGTATATTTGCTTGAAAATGAAGTGCATGGACAATATTGAGTAAATGATGATGCTTACGCTTAACTACACTGTTTTGCTAAGCTGTATAGGCACAACTATGCTAATGTATAACACCAATAGAAGTAAAAAAAATCATTGATAATATGATTGAAAAATTCTGAACTGTTATCAAGGTGAATTCTTTTAATAGAAAAATTGAATTGGTTTTTAATCATAATGAAATTTTTTTGAATGTAAAAGCAAATATGAGATTTTTGTTGCATTAAATATATCTATGCAATGTGAGAATAATCATCTACAATAGTTAAGAAATAATGTACACTAAGAATAAATGGAGTATTGTATGGTCCTCAGACATAAACATGAATTAAATCAAAACAACAATAAATTTAGTAGCACTATGATTA
>JANKOE010000009.1:1862644-1873664 GCA_026284465.1 Erythroxylum citrifolium | reverse complement strand
CAGTGTGATGTTTAGTTTTGTTTGTTCTGTCTTGGGTGGCATCCATGTATCCTCCCAGGGGGTATTTGGGTGTTACACATGGGACATTAAGACCTATTAGGATTTTAGCAAGATAAGTCAAGTTCATAGGATTCTAAATTGGACAAGATCACGGATAAGCTCATGAACATGGAAGAGGCCCATAAGAAACTGGAAGAGAAGTTTGACAAAGTAACAATAGACTATGCCTTTTTTATTCACAACCTAGAGGTTCAAATGAGCCAGTTTTCCAGTGAATTTTGTAAGAGAAGTGTGGAAAACTTTCTGCACAACTTGGAAGTACATCCAAGAGAGCAATGTAAGGTTATCACACTTAGGAGTGGGAAAGAGCTAGAAGATCCAACAAAAAGACAAGCTGAAACCTACCTTGTAGAAGACTAAGAGAATAAGAAAAACGATGAAGAAAAGAATGAGTACCGTCCTTATATTCCTCCTCCACCTTACCTACCAAAAATACAATTTCCACAAAGACTTTAGAAGAATAAATTGGATACACAATTTGCAAAGTTTGTAGAAAAGCTAAAGAAATTGCAAATCAGCTCGCCCTTCGTGGAAGCTCTAAAGAGGACGCTCACGTACGCAAAGTTTCTCAAAGATATATTATCAAGCAAGTGAACTTGGGATGATAATCATATGGTTTCCATGACGAAAAGTTATAGCGCCTTAATTACTAACCACTTGCCCTCACAGTTGACAGATCCAGAGAGTTTTACGAACCCTATGTAGTTGGTTATTTAAAGATTTTAAAATGTTTATATGACTTAGGCACAAGTATAAATCTTATGCCTTTGTCAATTCTTAGAAAACTAGGGGTAGGCAATGTGAAGCTAACTTCTATGCTTATGCAGTTGGCGGATCAATCAATAAAGAATCTATTTGGTGTGGTGGAGAACGTGCCTGTAAAAGTGGATAAGTTTATCATTCCTGTGGATTTCATTGTGTTAGACTTTGAAGAAGATCGAAACAGCCCACTAATTCTTGGCATATCATTTTTGAATACTACAAGAACTTTGGTAGATGTCTATGAGGACAACCTCATCCTTCGAATTGGAGATGAACAAGTGAAATCCCACAAGAACAAGGAATTAAAGAATCCGATGGAGGGTAGCTCATTTATAAGATGTCGAATCTTTAAAGGAGTGATGGGAAGAAGAACAGATGAAAATGAACATAGAGCTTGATGAATATAAGGAAGTCTTTATTTACAGAGGGAAAGAGAGATATGAGGGTGACCGAAGAAGAATAAGAACATATCACCCTCTTATAGGACAACTTGCTGGATTCAAAAGAAGTTTCAGGGAGTTTCGTTGTTTCCTATTTTATTGACAGTTTGTTAGTAAAAAGGACATTGCTGAACTTAATTGGTTATCTTAATTTTATCAAATTTGTCCTTTTGACTATCTTCCAATATGTAGCTTATTTTCAAGCTACAAAGTTGAAATTGGGCAATACAAGTGGAAGCAAGCCACTCATAATTGATCCTGGTTGAGATTCGAAAGATGCAAAGTTAAGCTAAAGACCATAAATTAGCACGTTTGGTAGTTAGATTGAAATTGTTGTATAGTTAGATTCATTTTAAATTCTAAAAACAAGTTTTGAATGATTTGGATTGCTAATTTTCTTATTTTCTTTAAAGCAATTATAAAATAGGGCACCAATCATGGGCATCAAATGTATTTGGTTTTAGACTCTAATGCCATCACCACCTCAATTGCTATGATAGTTTTTTACACTCTAACCTTTGTCTTTTTATTTTTATTTTGTTTTTATGTTTTTCTTGCTATATGTTTTTATTCCCACCTTGTCTGTTATTTATCCTTCTCATACTAAGGACAATGTGTTGTCCAAATACAGGGAGGGTTGCATTGTGTGCATTATATGTTTTTATTTTGAATGTGAATTTTGCACATTATACGTTAGTTTTGTTTAGGTTTGCATAACGTGACTAATGTGAATGTGTCAATGGCTAGGACTTAACGAAATCGGTTTAGCTTTGAACATAGTCTTTTAGGTTGCTAAGATTTATTAGTTTGTGAAATAAGTGTCCTAGGTTTCTTTGGTTAAATATGCATGTTAATTAGGATGTGATGCTAGTTTGTTCACCCTAGGAATTTGGGACATTCATTTATAATTTTAGGTCAATCGAATTAGTAGCATCATTAGTATCTTTTCATGAGAATGACTAGCTAAGGAAATAAGGTAGGCAAGAAAATATTTTAAAAAAATGTGTTTTTGTTTAATAAAAAACTACTCTGTTGGTCTTTTTTGAAATAAATCGGGTTATAAATAGAGCTAGTAGCTAGTTAAGAATGTGATCTAGCTGAGTAACCGGGTGATATTTATCAAAAATATTTTCCTTCGCATCAAAAGACTATAATAACATTCCAACCAAGCCACTTAGCATGACCTAGTTGAGTAACCAGGAGACGTTCATCACAGATGTTTGCCTTCGCGTCAAAAGGTTAGGTTTATGTTAATGAAAACTAACAAAAATAGTGTGTTGTTTAATAAATCCTACTGATCTTTGTGAATAGCATGAATTCTCATGAAACCTACTTAAGGATAGTTATAATTTTGATTGACTAACTAATTATCAATGTGTGTGTGTGAGTGATAGGAGTGAATGAATTTGACATTAAGTCTTAATTAGTATGCATAAAGTACTTAAACGTATATTTCATAAGTTAGAACAACTTGAACGATTATGTTTGTAGTTAAATTTGTTTCGTGAAAGTTCAATGCCATTATACCATTATTGAGTATGTTTTTATTGGTTAATTAATTGATTCATGTATATTTAGGTTTATAATTGTGTTTGTTGGTTATATATTTGTGTTTTGAGTGTTATGTGGATTAGAGCATTCTATTGAGCTTTAATTTTATGCATTTGAGGTGCCTTGATGTAATTGATAGTGTTTGAGATTAGATGTCGAAGAACGAAAGAGATTCGGAGGAAACCCAAAGGAAGACCCAGGGCTAAGATTGTGAAAAAACATTTTTTGGGGGGCCACAATCGTGGCCTGCACAACAGCAAACTTGGATCAGCTAAACTCAACTTTTAGAGGGATATTTTGGACTTTTGGGCTCGGGTAAAACCTAGTTTTTACCTTAAATAGAAAATACTATAAAAGAGAAGAGAAGAAATCCTAAAAGGGAGCCTCCATTTTGCTACATTGAGAAAGATCCAAGGGAGGAGAAGAAAAGGAGAGAAGAGGTGAGAGGAGAAAGGAACAGGGAAGAAGAAGGGTTGCTATTGCTGTTGTCTTCCTGTTCCTTCCTGACCCCTTCCAAGTGACATTTTCGTTTCATCTTTGTTATTCTTTCTTTTGAATGTATGAGATGGATTTGATAATGTTGGATTTGAGTTTGATGATGATGTTTTAAACTCCTTTAGGGGTTTGTTCTTGAATCAATGTTAATGTGATTTCTTTTGATGTTAATACATTGGGTATTGTGATTATTTGTTGCATTTGCATGTTTCGGTAACAAATCGAGGGAGTGAACTGATAACAAAACGATTAGATTGGGTAATGAGAGTTAAACATTCTAATAGATCACGTAAATAATCAAATCGGTATTTATATGAAGAGAGATCTCGTGTGAGGACCCAATAGTTTATTAGAGGGCTTAAGATCTGATTGGATTTGTGGGCTTTTTGTTAATTGATAGATTGCCAATTCCATAAATCAATTAAGGTTTATGATTTCGGGTTTAATGGTTATAACTCAAGAGAGAGTAATCTACCATTCGAAAGTCTAGGACCGATACCAAATTAACTCAAAAGTAATCATGTTCCCTTTCTCATAATCGACTAATCTTCCTTGTGTGATTTTTTGTTATTCATTGATGGTACTCAATTTTGATTTCTTTGTATTAATTTTACAGTTTCATTTTCAATCAATTCATAGTCGCTTATTTCCTTTTCTGTTTAGTTTTTCTTTTTATTTTAATTATAGCATTAGATAACTTAGAATTTGATTAGTTCACCAACTTCTCGAGGGATCGACAACTCATATACTACACTCTCAACCTGTGCACTTGCGGTATATTGAGGAATAAGAACTTATAAAACTTGCCCACTCGATCAGTCATCAATGCCATGAATGTAGCTGGTGCATTAGTCAACTGAAAGGCATCAATGGGAACTCATAGTGGCTATACCGAGTATGAAAAGCTGTTGTGGGAATACTTGACTCAGCTATCTTCAATTGCTAGTATCCCGATCTCAAGTCAATCTTAAACAATATAACATCTCTCCTAAGTTGATCTAAAAGATCATCTATCCTTGGAAATGGGTACTTGTTCTTCACTCCACCTTGTTTAGCTATCAGTAATCCATGCAAAGTCTCATAGTACCATCTTTTTTCTTCACAAACAACACTGGAGCTTCCCAGAGTGATGTGCTCGATCTAATAAAGCCCTTTTATAACAACTCCTTTATCTGCCTTTTCAACACATGTAACTCAATAGTATCCATCTTATAAGGTGTAATGGATATTGATGAAACTCGATGCATAGTTGTAATGATGAAATCTATCTCTCGTTGAGGTAGTAAACTTGGTAAATCACCTAAGAATATCTCCGAAAATTCCCTCACCACAGGAATATCCTTTAATCTAGGACTCACTCTTAGGTCATATCCTAATGGACTAACCTCCCTTAAAATTCTAAAAACAAACTCTAAAGAAATGTAAGAATGCGTAGATCCTGGAACTACTAATAGACTAACTCACTCTGATACCGCCTAATGTGATGCTCCCAAAAATTCTCAAACCATAATTATCCAAGTAGTTCCCAAAACATACCATTAATTACTAAAATCATCATTAGTTCCAAAATGAGATGTTTGTTGGCTACAAAATTATCTATATAATGCAACTACCCGAGCTATCATATAAAAAAAATTCACACAACTTTACTAAAGTAATTTGTTGGCCTCACCTAAACTTCACTCTGTCAGTCCCTTGTACTGCGATTATCGGCAATCTTTTGATCTCTTAAAAGAAATGGTGGCAAGGGTTGAGCTGTTTACTCAATAAGGGTAACGGATCGTCCCTTTAAAATTAAATAACTTAATATATATTAAACTTAGCCAAGAGATTAAACATTCGTATAATACGAAGACACATAACAAAGCTCAGTCTAATTCAAAAAATTAACAAACATCTAAAAATTTTACCAAACAATGAGTAACACAAATATTAATTTATTACTGCCATTTATGCTTTATCTCATAATTAACTAAATTAACTACCATGCTTAACCTAGTAGGCTTACATCCAATGATTTGTTGACTTACCTCTCTCATCGTAAACTCTCATCAAGTGGAAACATAATTAAATGTATAAATATCGGTATAGGGTAACTCAATTTCTCAATCTCACTTGATACCCCAATAGTACTCCAGAACCTGACCATCGACATAGGATATACCCAAGACTCAGGATATCCTGGTACCCACCATCTGTACAGGAGATTCCTAGGACTCAGGATGCCCCTTTACCTGCTCTACGAACAGGTACTTAGCCATCACTCGCTCATATCTCAACAATCCATCATTATATGACCATCAAATGTAGCCTATCCTAAGTAAGCCACATATTTACAATTTACACCATTTAATTCTCAACCTATTATCGGTCGGTCTCTACATAATTAATACATTTTCATTGAATTAACAAACAATACACCTTATATGAAACATAAAAGCAAGACACCTTATACTTTGTAAATTATTTGCTAATTCATGTATGTAACTGCTAATCATTAATTTAATTAATGAATAATTCACAATATCATTCATTGTATAATATCTTATAGATACCAAAAATATTATTTTAAGGATACAGTCTAAGATTTTTCTTACCTCAATTTCATACTCAACTAAGTGATAGTCCAAATTATTCCTTAATTAGATCTTCAGACCTACAAGTTACAAAATTCTATTAGACTAATTTAAGAAAATTTTCAATCTAATTATACTTAATAATCCAACATTATTTCCTTTTCCTCTTTATTCTTAATTATAAAAAATAATATTCTTGCTAACCTAACCACCATAATTACTAAAAAACTCTTAACTAATTAGAAGTCTTATTTTACCCTCATTCATTTCAATTAATACCAAAAATATCCTTCTTGAAAGTAAATACCAAATTTACCCTTCCCTATCAACATTTCCTATTTTGCCCTTTAATTTCACTTAAAATTTTCAAAATTGTCATCTTCTTCACCATCTCCTCTCCTTTTCTCTTATTTTCTCATTTTTAGCTACATTTTCTCTATTTTTATCCCTTTCTATGACTTCAATTATTGTCCTAAACAACCACGACATGCAATCCAACTATAAACTAATGTAGGAAGATCAAAAATTGCAAAAAGGACATAAAATTGCTGTTGAAATTTGAGCCAAGTGTTAAGGAATTTTGAGATTATTAACCTCCACAATTTTCCGATAATTTGTTGCAAAACAACCAAAATGGGAGAACATACAAGAGAAGTGTCACACGGAGGAGCAAAATAGTACATTAAGACACGTACTAACCCGAATAGTTGAGAGAAAAACGAAGAAGAAGAAGGCTTCTTTGGTGTATATTTTTTAATTTTTCTCTACTTGATGATTTCTCTATATACTCCTCATTTTGATAATTTTATGTTCTGTTTTATTTCTTTATGAGCTTTACAACTGTCTCCGGAACTCGACGGACTACTTCCTGCTCTAAAATCTCTCTTTCAATCTAATTTCCCTATGCCAAAATTCTCTGCTCAAGGGACACTTTTCCTATTACGAAAACAGACATGATTTTAGGTTTTGTCTACGACACACCATGGGTCCTTCCATCTGGTGCTTTTGTGTTTCATTAAATCAAATGTTGCCCTTGTAACACTAATTTTATTAATGCATCCTTTTAATTTTCGAAAAAAAGAAGAAGGTGATCTTCATCTTGTGAAGCTAAAAAGGTGAGGAAATGCATCCTTTTTTGGAGTTTAGCTTATTATTAATATTATTATTATGACATCTTTTCTTTTACTTTTGATTGTCTAACTTTATTATTATTAAGTTTGCTTGTTGGAGTTCTGGGAAACCTTGAAATCTCATATACGTAAATGGAGCTACTTTTCTATGTGGTTCATTTTCAGCTCTTACTGTTGATTCTCATAAGCTTATTAAAAGGTTTAAGCTTCATTAATACTGGTCCAGAATATCTTAGGATTAAAATATAATATTTTGTTGATTAGGTAATTAATTTTAAGTTTCTGTCCGTGAATTTTAAAATAAAATAGAAGATTATTAGATTTTAAACCTTTATTAGCTAATTAGGAAAAACAATTACTTGGTTACCAAAGGCTCTAGCTTAGAAGATTACCTCTAAAATTAAATTAAATTATGTAATGAGTTCAGTCTAAATGAATCGCAGCCAAAATTAAAATTAAAATATGAATCAAAAAATATGTTACCCCCTTTTCTTATTTCGAAACGTGAAGGGATTTAAAATGAGAGTACTTAAGTAAATATTTTTATTTTAAGTACTCTCATTTTATTAAGTACTTAACCAAATTCTTTTTATTTTAGGTATCCCTTTAGAAGCTATACCCTAAGCCTTAGGTAAATCTTAAACTCTTAAGTACTTAGCCAAATATTTTTATTTTTAGTATCCCTTTAGAAGTTATACCCTATTTTTCTTGTAAAATCCCTAAATTTTCAAAATCTTTTAGTTCCTAGGTAGTTGCTTAAGTAGATAACATAGGGTGTCTAATACTTTTCCTATTTTTCAAATTGATTCCTGTACTTGATTTTATGGATATGAATCTTTTAGTTATTTTCTTCTAGGTTTTTCTCTATTTTTCTTAATAAGGTAGGGTGACAATTCTATTGAATTGTAATCTAATGTTTGGTCGTATTTATGTTAAGATTATGTATGATAATATTTCCAACAATGATTTTGTACCAATCACTAACAAATTTATATACATTAAAATTTATAGCCTTTATCATCTAGCAAGCATGTTTATAAGGTATATGGAATGTTACCATTTTAAACAGGTGCATGTTTAGTCCATTAAGTTGTTACATAAGTATGCACCTTGGATGCATCAAATTACCATATTCCTTCATACCTACCTATATTGTCCAACAATTTTTCTCAATATTTTTGCCTGCACCATTGCTTCACTTTGTAATAATATTTTTTCACATAAACATCTTTAAAGCAAGGGATGCTTAATGATCAACTAGAAAATGTTAATGGTTTTTCTTTGTCTAAGCATAGAAAGATTCTAACTTGTTATTTTTCACCTATTTCCAATGTACACAAGAAATTTTGTACATCACTCAGCACTCTAGTATAACCCTCTTTACCTAGTCAATAAGTTATGGCTTAAATGTCTATAGATCTACCATAGCACCACTGTAGTCCTCTTCTAACTGAACATGCATGATATCATCAAGGGGTTTGATTGCCAACTTTCGAACTTTCCTATCTTATGCAAGTTGTTTAGATGCCTATGCCTTATAATTCTCTTTAATGTGCCTATAACAACATAAATGGAACTCTTCACTAAAAATCTCTCTAATATTAAAATAATTTTGTTGTGATAGCCTAAAATTATAATCACCTTAATAATATTAATAAACTCCTTTAAATTTACAGGAAATTACGATTAATCTTTAAGGCTTTCTGAACTAACAATGACATAAACCATAGGTGACATCTATTTGAGACAATTAAGATATTTCTAAGATAAGAAGCACTTAGAAAATAACCATCTATGTAAAGAATAGGCTCATAATCATTCTTGAAATCACTTCAACAGTCAAACCCTATGAATAGTTTGTCAAGTAGCTCATCTTTAATACATGTCCACAATACCCTAAAATATGAATCACTTTATATAATTTTCTTAAAATAAATAATTAATTACTAAGGATTGGGATAAAAGTACAATATAACCATATTCCTTGGTTAGGGAACAAAACCAACAAATACCATATAGTGATCCTAACATAACTCTACCAAGTACAAGCCAAAATTTTACTAACCATGACATTTACATATGGGAAGTTATTTGCTCTCCACATGTTCCTTATGCTATTAATCATCTTGTACAGAAACCATTCTTGGTTCCTTCTATTTATGTAGTTCCATACTAGTTTCTTATATTACTTTAACTCTTTTTTCTCTCTCATTCCTTTTCTTTATTATTTACAGGTATGATTGCTGCATATCCCTATACTGATCAAGTTATATAACAACCAAAGCATTCCATTCATCTATTTGAACTTACTGGTAAGTTCTCAAACCTTACCCTTCATGATCATAGCATGCAAGCTACATTTATTTACTTGTTCCCTTATTAGATGATGTATATGAATTTTGAAATCCCTAATCGATTTTTCAAGTTCTTAGCATATCCTCACTGAGATACTCACTAGGTTAAGAATTGTACCTAACTATATGTCTTTTAGCTTAAACCTTCTCGTTTTATATAATTTCACTGCATATCCAATGTATTATAATTTTTATGAATCCTATAGCTTACTAATAGTCAGCTTCATTGCTTATTCTTTCCAAATCCAAGCTTTCTTATAGGCTAAGTGCATTTTATACTTGGTTTCAAAGATACCTTTAATTTTTTTAGTTTTCTTTTGTACCTTGCCTTCATTCTATTCCTAATAATTTTGCATATCAACTTTGCTATTACATAAGCCTTAAATGACAAAAACTCTTATTCTTTGTGCAGACACTTCTTCCCAAACTTAGTAATACAAAAATATATTTTTTTTAACACTATGAGCTACAACATACTATAGGAATCCTTTAATCATACATGCAACAAAATTCTCTATTTTTTTTGTTCCTCAAATACTACAATTAGAACTCCTTAGATAGTCTTTACCTATAAAGTGCTTTCTTCAAATCATTTAAGTTGTTAAACTTCTAACTAACCCACACTAAATCACCACTTCATGTCTTAGATAATTTTGAACTCTAGTTGTTGTTAGTATATTGAGAGCTTAAATGTAATTTTTTATTAACAATGGACAAGATCCCTCCACCTTGCTTTTAGATGTCAATGTTGTCACCTGTATCACTATATAAATTTGAAAAAAAGATTAGAACAAGCATGGATATGAACGAAATCAAAACGTATGTGGACTTTAATGTCAAAAACCATAAATTGAAAATTTATTAATGGGTACTCTCTATTTAAACTTATAGTTCACTATCTTGACATTCTTGACCTTAAATATTTCATTACCTATAGGCAACACAAGATGTCCTTAATTTAAGATTTATGCTTGGACTATTATCCTTGAGCAAGCTATCAAATCTTTCATGCATCCATTGTTGAATAAATTGATCAATTTTAATATGCCTTGCTCAAGTGTGTGTTTTACTGTGTAAGAGTTGGAATCTATTCCAAAGTAGGTGTTAACTTTCTATTCAAAATTTGCATAATTTATGCTCCAAATAATTGGAAAAGATATTACTCTACCACCCATATATCAAATAGTGTTATTCATAATATAAGTTTATCTTCAAAAATAATAATAGCAATAAACACAATTGCTATCACAATGTTCGTCAAATATTAAGTATGCTAGTTGTGATTAGGATACCTCTATTTTAAACGAACACAAAATTTGGGTTCAAACAACTTCATATTAAAATTTCATTATTAAGTGAACATTTGTAGGTCTCCAAGTCATATTAGCATGCCAAAATTATTTTTCTGGTGACTATGTGTGTATTTATGGATTTTTTAACCTCTAATTACTTCCATAAATCATTATGCAATAACTAACAGTGTTGGACCCCGAACTTTGATTGGACGTCAGAATTGGTAACTAAGGAAATTAGTGTTGTATTTGGGTAACATTGCTAATGATGTTGGGGGTTAAAGTATGAAATGAGTGTTTTAAGTGTGCATGTATTATGGGTAACATCTTTATAATTGAAAAAGTGAATTTGTATAGTTA
>JANKOE010000009.1:1810976-1859662 GCA_026284465.1 Erythroxylum citrifolium | reverse complement strand
CTGTGACCAACCCGATTTTGGTCGCTATAACTTTTAACGACCATTTTCTTACTTTTAACAACCATTACTAATAGTTGCTGAAACTAATTTTTCTTGTAATGGAACTTTGAATTGATAAATTTTTGTAGTTTACTTGTATTAGTGAGAATGCTAAGTTCTTCCATTAAAAAGAATTTTTTTCAAAAGGAAACAAAGACACTAACATGTTTTTAATTCACTTTTCAGCGCTATATGTTCTCTTGGAGGTTGAATCATTTAAAAACAAAACTGGATAACGAAAGAAAAATAGGAACCAAATTAGCATCTGAGTTTTTTTCAAGTACATATGAGATATTTCTCTATATAACCAGAAATGTGATTTGAGAATTACCATATCAATCCAACAGAGTGGAATATAAAGAAGGTGAAAGGGCACCCAATTTGGATTGGTGATTTTCTTGGGAAGCGAAAGGTGATGGGGGACCTTTTTAGGAGGACTACGCTTTTGGATTGACTTAGTGTAGGGTAGGATGGGGAAGGGGACCATTCACCGAAAGAGACAATGTTTGATTGAAAGGTAAAACTCAGATTCCTAATTACGACAGACTTGGTAAGGGCAATTATTGCGGAATTTGAGGACCCCGGACACGCACGTCTATATCGACCAGGGGGCCAGTATAATTTATAATTGTGAAACCTATCTAGTGCCCAAGGTCTCCCCATTTGACATAATATATACATGGAAAGAAGGAAATTTGTTTTCTTTCCTCTTTAGTTAAATAAGAAAATGACTTCCCAAATTGAAAATTCAAAGTTCCTGAAAATAGGATGTTTTTCCTTATAATAAAGTTGAAGAAGACAATTAACTGGAGATAGTTCAAAGAGGGAATCTATATTATATTTAGTACAGTTTGCATGTAGGGATGAACAATTTATATACAAGAACTTATACTTAAATAAGGAAATAAAACTAATGAGAGAAAATTAAGGTACATAATTGAGGGAGCAAATTAGGGATGATATCATTAGAAATCAAGATCATTTGTAGAATATTTTTGACATCCCCCTAATGAAAATTGGTTAACTAGAGTTTAGAGTATGAAACTACCCTAATGAATGAAGCTTTGTAAAAATATTAGTAATCTACTTATTAGAGGAAGCAAAAATAAGTTAAATTGTATCATAAATAATATGATGTTGTATAAAATGACAATCATTTTTATTTTTTTATTATGATCAAGGAAAAAATCATTACGAGCAATCTGTATAGAATTGCATTTATCAAAATGAAGAATAGTAATTGAGGAATATTTTATATATCCAAATAGTAACATGACGAGAAATTTGTAGTAATTTGAAAAGAGGATTTCAACAATGATAAATCTTGTGTTTAATTTCATATCCTAAAGTCATGCTCTTGGCTCTATTTAGTGTATTCATGAGGTTGAAGAAGAAAACATACATTATTGACATTTTAAAAGATGATTATTTGAACGTTCGTAGGGATAAATATTTCCATTGACTCAAGAAGTAGTATGAATGATTATGTAGATAGCAAAAGAGTAGCTTCTCCCTAAAAAGTTTTAGGATATGGCGAAGAGATCCAAAAGGTTTTAACTATATTTAAAATGTGTTTGGTGTTTCTTTTGCATACTTAAATTTTGCAGTGACGTTACAGAAAATATCTTTGAACTATTATTCCATTATAGGATAACAATTGGAGAAGATTGGTTTCTTCATATTTTATGAAATTATTAGTATGACGTATTTTGATGTTATAAGCAAATTAAGTAGCAATCATATTTTCAAATCATAAGTATATAATGCAACTCATAAGATATATCTATAAGAATATAAAATAATTATAAAAAAAATCACAAAATAATATGAAGCACCCATATAAATATAATGAGAAAGACCCAAATAATCATAATAGATTAGTTAAAAGGAATAGGAAAAACAAAAGTACTATTAAAAAAAGCAAGTGTGATATTTCGAAAACTTATATAAAACACATTCAACATTATCTACTTAAAAATATTCCAAACAAAAATAAAATTAAGATTTTCAATTTGGAAATAGAAATATAAGAAGTAACAAATGTAACAATGTTATTAGAAGGAAGAAGAAGAGAGGTAAGCTCAACCAAGAGACTAACATTACATCTAGTCCCAGTAATCTCCCTAATCTGTAATTCCTACATGAAATAACTATGTCCTTTAAGAAAGATTTAAGAAAAGTTTTGGTGCATGAAAGATTTCATAAGCAAATAAATTTTTTATTTGAATTGTGCTTATATCTTAAACAATCATAATTGAGTTATCTTCAATGTGAACAATAGGTAAAATAACTAAACAACTTTTGAATGTAAAGATTCAAGAATTTGAGTTTGTATGATTGTAATAAGAAAAATTAAAGAACCATGAAGAATAAAAACTGGTTGTGACAAATAAGGCTCATAAGGCGGATCTGTTAAGATTTTATTTTAATCTTTAAAGAAGATCATGAATGTGTTCCGCAAAAAAATTTAAGAAAAATGTTGTCAAAAGACTCTTCAGTAGTACCATTATCAGCTAAGGTACGGGAAGACTGAGATCTAATATGTTACTCAAAATTTTTCTTATGTTGTAATCTTTAACAATTAGAAATAACATGATCATAATTTTTGTAGTAAGTGCAATAATTATTTTGAGATGATTGAGATAAATTATGAGTAAAACCAAATAATTTATTATTAAAAGATACCTGAGTGATAAAACTAAATCAATCAAAGATGACGCTCATTTAGTTTGAATAGTATTTAAGTAAACCTCCTAAAATTCAACTATTTGATTCTAGTATTAGGATAGAGGACTCTAATAAAATAAAGAAAATGAAATAAACTCAAACTCACTTTAAGTTTCATAATAAATGCAAGCATGTTATCAATCTTTGTTGGGCTTTGATGCCACTTATTGTTACTCGGAAAAGAATGCTCACATGAACCCTGAGCTTCCATCAATGCTCCTATAGACAACTTCTACTTTCCATTCTTAAACATGTTCTGATATCTCTTTTGGTCAAGCACATTCTCTAGTTTCCCATCTTCATGCTTTCAAAATCACCACTCCTATAGTTGATGAAGTACTTTCCCCTTAGAACATAATGATAAGGTGCCTCCGTATCAATAAATCACATAAATCAAAGTGACTAATATGTAGACACTCACTAGTCTCATAAATCAACAACACTTCATCATCTATACTTGATGTTGTTACTACAGTGTTGTTGTCATCTCCATCCTTTTGGTTGTCTTACTTCTTCCAGTATCTCTTTTACTTATAGTAAAACTTCTTTATGTGACCAGGTTTGGTGCAGTAGTAACATGTTTTAGTTTCTTTACCATCTTTTTACTTTGACTTATTCTTTGACTTGCCCTTTGGACCTCTACTCTTGCTTCTTCCTCTATTTTTTTAAAACCAAAAGGAGTCTGTATGTTATTGACATTGATCTCTTTCCTCCTAATCTCTTTATTGAACATTTTCTCTTTAATCACATCTACAGATAGCACGCTATCTGGAGTGGGCTTATTGATAGTCACAGCCAAAGTTTCCTAACTATCCAACAAATAAATTAATAGGAACAATGTTTGTAATTTATCATCAAGAATAATCTTTATAGAGGTCAACTTATTGATGATGTCGTAAAAATTGTTAAGAAGCTTCGACATCGATTTCTTATTCTTCAAATTTAGGTTTACAAGTCTTTAATTAAGGAGGCCTTGTTGTAAACAATCTTCCTCTTATAAAGACCCTTTAATTTCTTTCATAACTATAAAGGATCCATGTCCCAGGATACATAGTTGAATATTTTGATATGAATCCACTATCAAATAATTTCCAAGGTCTTCAGCTTCATTTTCTCTCACTCTTCTTTTTATCTTTTCCGACTTAGACGAGATGTTGTCTTTTGTACTTTTATCCACATCAATTGGATCATATAGATTCTTGTAATACATGAGATTTTCCATTATAAATCTCTAAATTGAATAGTTAGTCGATGTCAAATTTGTAGTAGAACTATTGTCACTCTCTATACATAAAGCTCTAATACTACTTATTAGGGCTTTAGGCAATAACACTCTCGTGATCTTTGAGATCATTCAACCAATAACAAAATATTCAAATGATATATGACAATAAGCAAATTGAACACATGATGTCTCCAACAAGAAATCTACCAAATCCAATAATATCAAGTTACAAGTGTTAAGGTTTCAAGCAAAGAATACCTAACAAAACAACACAGCTAAAGCTTTTCTAACTCTTTCTTCAAAAATTCCTCTCTAACCTGATATATATGAATATACATATACCAATACTACTCCTAAACAAATTATAGAGATCAAATTTTAATCAAAATGTGGTTGATGAAAGCTATATGGACTCTAAAACTCTTTCTTCATCATGTGTTTTTGTCACATGCAACTTCTGTCTCTCAAATTTATCTTTAAATCTCAAAAGTATAAGATTTTATACCACATACGAGCACCCACAACTTCTTTTCTTTTGATCCACGAAGATAATTAACACTTCTGGAGTTCAAATTTAGTGGAATTAGATAAATAAAATAGGATTTGTCCCACAACAATCTCAAAGATCAGCATATACTTTAGCAATTTCAATATTAAGTCAAGTAGAATTATAGATAATTAATTAATCCACAAAATATATAATTTAGAGATATAGAAATAAATAATTTATCCTGATCACTAGTTCTATGAAGCAGTATTGATATCCTTCTATTTTTAAATCCCCTCTCCAAGTAAGTCCTTCAATTCATAATAGTGGAATATATATATGACTTTCTTTCAAAGTTTAAATTATGAAAAATGAAGCAAGGAAATTCTAAAATCAGGAAAAAAAAAAGGGCCAAACTCAGGAAATTAAGAATTACTAATTGGACATTAATTAACCTAAAAGAAGTTGCTGATGTTGGCCACTAGCAATTATATGTGGACTCTTTCAGTTCACGCTGGGAGCACAATTTTGGGAATGAAAATGAAGGTGACGACCATGAGATAGACAAAACATTCTTTACCTACTTAGAGATGTGGCTACTATTTCTCGTTTGTCTTCCAAACCTTTTATCATTTCTGAATTCAGACAAAATTAGTCCACCACATTCTGCTGTCTTTTTCTCGCCCTGGCCGGTCGGATATCTCCTCTTTGCTTTTCAGAAGTAGTGTGATGCTCATTTATTTTGACTGGAAGCCAACCGTGCAAAGTCGAACTCCAACCCTAATCAAAAGTAACAGTGATTAAGCTACAAAATCTTTATTGAATAGGTCCTTTAGAAATTTTCTTACGGATCATATAGACAGCAAGTGTAATAGCCAGTCCAAACAATTACATGCGAACCCATCCTAAGTATTACTTGAAAACGAATTCCAAATATATGTTAACTAACTTTGCATGGACGTTTTAAGGGTGAGCCTCAATTATGCCTTGAAATAATCGTTAAAGTTGCTTCTTTATAACTATAAGGTCACAAGTTTAAGTTACGAAAATAGGCTCATTGTAACAATACAAAGAGAAGGTTGCGTACATTATAACCTTTTCCAAATTTTTGTAAAACGGAAAATCTTGTATACTAGATACATTAACTTTTAACTTTGCATGGACATTTGAGAACTTTCAAATTATTTGTTGAGTACCTCCCTTTCTAGTGGCTATGATAAAGGAATGATGTCTTTCGTTAAAGAAAACAAGCGATAGTGATTAGTAATTGTGCAGTTCTCATAATTTTCACAGAAATAAGTTCCAAATTCCAATGAGTTAAGAAACTCATTTTTCCATTTTTAAGGCCCAAAATTTTAGAATACAAAACTATAAAATTTAAATTTGGTATAAAACTAACAAAGGAAACAATATTATACTGAATGTTGTTAAATTTTGTAATTTTAATATAAATAAAATTAAAATTTTGGATATAATAAAAAAGGGATGAGAAGAATTTTAAATATATTTCTATTACTCTTAAAAAATTTTAAATAGTTCATCTATGTCACTAAATAAACAATATCTAATAATTGTATATTTTGATTTTCTTTATTTTTATGCTCGATTTGAAGTAAAAAATTAAATTATGAAATTGATAATTAAAAAATTAATGATTTACCATATGATTGAGTGGGCGTCAACGCCATATGTGCTTATTGATTGTATTAACTTTCACACCATTTAATTTTATCAACGCCAAGAATCATGGCAAGAATTATGGATATACATTAAAAATAATATATAAGTAGACATATAGACCATCTAAAAATAGTTTTATCTTTTCACATTTACAATGTATTTAATTTAACAATTTATCTTAGGATTACTTATCGGTATTTATTATGATATTATTAGTTTAAAAAGTGATACTTTGTTGTAAATAATTTTGATAGTCGATAATATTCATATTTATAAGAGGCGAAGAAAGCTATGTATTTCTATGTGTATAAAATTATTACACAAAAGGATGTATTTATACATGAATTTACACAAGAATATGCCTTATAATTAATTACATAAATGTGTAATGTCTATAATGTGTACGTTATATGTTAACATCCTCCTTTAAACTCAAGGTATTAAGGAATTGGACATCTTAAGTTTGAAAACAATTTTATGAAATTGTTGAGATGGATCGGATTTGGTGAAAGTATCCACAATTTGAGATTGTGAAGAAGTAGGGACAAGTTAAATAGTTTCTTAAATAATATGAAGGGACAAGCTACACAAGGTGACATTCAATCTCAATATGTTTGATACGCTCACGAAAGACATCAGTATGAGCAATCTATATGGCACTATGACTATCACAAAATAAAGGAGTTGCAAAAGAAAAGGAAACACCCATATCGTGAAGCAACCAACATGGCCAGAGGAGTACATAAGTTGTGTTTACAAAGCTCAGTACTCTGCTTCTGCGTTAGATCAAAAGATAATTATTTGTTTTTACTTTGCCACCTATTGAAGTTAACAAACCTAATGGTGTATTGGTCATATATTTCGCAGAACACCGTTCTTTTATCTATTATTATATATATATATATATATATATATATATATATAAAGGGTATATTAGAATAATATACATGAAATGAGAGATATGCTAAAAAAGAAACAATGACCAGTGGTTAAGCATCGATCAGTTAGATCTCTAGCCTAGTCAGCATTAGAATGTACTCGTAACTCTAATATAGATGAACGACAAAAGTGAAGACCATGAAAGAGAATACCTATGATATATCGAAGGATACAAAGAATAGTAGAGAAGTGAGTCATATATAAGGTATTAACATGAATTGACCGATGATGTGAACTGTATAAGCTATATTAGGACAAAAAATAGTAAAGTATAATATAGCCAAATAATTGGTGATAAAAGTACTATCATTAAGAAGAATCTCATCAATATTAGAGAGATGAACATTGGGCTCAAGGGGAGTGGTAGTAGTCTTGGTGTCAGTGATGCTTTATTGAGATATAAGATCTATGACATATTTTGTTCATAAGAGATATAGCCAAATTCATCAAATGAAACTTTTAAGACCTAAAATATAACTCAAATTATCCAAAACTTTCATCTTAAAATTTTCATGTAAAAATGATTTAAGACTTAAATATCCTGAGCATCATTACAGTAATCATCATATCATCAACCCTTAAGCTATTTTATGAATGCACATGGCATGATCATAAGAGTTATATTGAAAACCAAATAGGCTAATAGTGGAACTAAATTTGGAAAACCAAGTTTAAGGAGTTTCTTTCAATCCATACAAGGCTTTGTGAAGTCAACAAATCTTATTGGGTGGATTACCATAACCAGGTAGAGGCTGCATGTACACTTCTTGTATAAAATCATTGTTAATAAAGGCATTTTAGACGTCGATCTAGAATAATGGACAATGGTTGCTAGCAACAATTTATATAAGATTATGACTGATGTTAAACGTGTTATAGGGCAAATGTTTCCTTATAGTCAATACATACTCTTGGATGAATCCTTTAGCAACTAGTCAGACTTTGTATCGCTCAAATGATCCATTAACTTGAAACTTATTTTTATAGATCCATTTATAGAGAACAATAGACTTCCATGAAGGTAAGTCGATCATGTCCCAAATATTAGTGCTAGTAAGTGTTTGTAATTCTTTTGCCATTACTTGTTGTCATAGGGGGTCAGAATTCGCCTCACAATATGTATCAGGTTCATATAAAGATACAATAATAGAATAATCTTGAAAATATCAAAGAAGAATAAAAGGTTGACTTACTTGATTGGTACGATGAATGACAAGTTGAGGTATAGGAGGTTCTAATGAATAAATGGATAGAGATGAATTATCTAAAGGAGAAGATGGATTGACAATTGATGGAGATATGATAGGATCAAACATAAGTTGTACCAAATTGTTATAACTATTATATAATCATGTAAAAGAAATGTTAGGACACAAGGATATAGTGGGATCAAAGAAAACTTCTTAAGAAGGTTCGTTGATACCAAATTTTGAAAGGGATGAAAACATCTTGTGATCCTAAAAGGTCACATGTCGAGAAATTTGAAGTCTTTGCGACAGTGGATCCCAACACCTATACCCTTTATGTTTTATCCCATACCCATAAAAGCAATATAATCATGCTCGTGGTTCTAGTTTGGTATATTCATATGGTTGTAGAACAACAAAACAAGCACTGCCAACGATTTTAAGAGTTTGATAGTTAGGAGCATGATTTTACAAGCATTCATAAGGAGAGATATGTAAGTATACAATTGATAGCATAGAGAAATGTAAGAGAAACTTCTTCCTAAAGGATTTCTGAATAAGAAGAAGAAATGAGAAGAGCTCAGATAATACTAAGTATGTGTTTGTGCTTTCGTTCAGTCATACCATTATATTGAGATTTATTTGGATAAGATCTTTGAACAACAGTTACTTGCTGTTCAAGAAAATGAGTGAAAGATTTTTCTTTATATTCCATAACATTATAAATGCACAAAGTTTTAATTTTACAAGAAAATTGAGTTTAAATCATGTTTCCTTATACTTTTCTTCCTAGTCTAATTATTTGAATTAGGAAAGTAAGTTTTTGGGCATTTTCTACCATGCATCACATATATTTATACATCAAAAATAATAATTTACTACGCATTATTAGCACTTAAAATTATTTTAAGCTAAGGAAATAGTTAATTGCATAAGTTTCCTAATATAGATACTTTATTAAAAATTAAGTATTAGAACACTTAACTAAATATTAATATAAGTTTCAAACAATCATCAATTATAAACTTTCTAACAAAAGGTAAACTAATAATTTTACCTAACTTTAAAATACTAACTAAAAATGTAAAAGATATCATTCAAATGTTAAAAGTTTACAAATATAGTCTAGAGGTAAACAATGTTAACCCTTATTGTTAGACTTATTGACATGAAGTGTCATATAGACAAGGACCACTTATATAAGTATATGGATGGAATTTAAATAAATAATTTTTAATTAAAATAAAGAAAAATCCACTTGTTTGAAGCATAAAAACCTAAAAACTAAATTCCCAACTTAAAGCCTTTGAATGCTTTCTACCTCAAGATGTCTAAAGTCATATGAAGTATCTATCTTAAGAAGCCATTCTAATATACTAAAACAGTTTTAAATCCCACATATTTTATGTTTCATTCATTAGTAAGTAGTTGCTTCCTAAATGGATTATATTAAATATGTCTTAACTACAACTCTTATAAAATTTGGTAAGAATTGGTATAGTTCTAATCAACATCTGCAGAGGTAGTTGCTTTGTTACATAAGTTACCTTGAATTTGACTTTTGCTTGCATGGCCATAATCTTAGCTTCTATAACTCTTTTGTAATTTTTCAAAGCCTCGCCCTAATTCGTATTCACATTATATTAAATCTCATATATTAAACTAATATTCGTCAAAATTAATTTAATATAACCCATTTAAAATAATAAAATTTTAATGAAACAAAAAATGTTAAATTGGAATTTAAATGGATTTTACCATTTAGAAGACATGAACAAAGAACAAAAAGAGGAGAAAATATAAGGAGCTTAAAAGTCTTTGGAATTTTATTTTGTTCTTGATGTTACTTAGTGGTGGCTAAAGTTTCATATTTTTTTTAAATTAAAAGTTAATGACATAAACTAACATGAATTTTTCTGACAATCCATGTCAACAAAGTTAATAGTAGGAATTGACAATGGGTTATATTTGTGACAAATTGAAACTTGTGATATTTTATTAATATTTTTATACTTTTGAGTAGTATTGTAAAAATGAGTAAAATTTTGAATTTAAAACATAACTTTTCTTTAATAAATTGTAATTTCATATACCATATTTATTAAAAAAATAATTGTAAAATTCAATGGCAATATCAAATACAATTTCATTAAATTTTAGGAAAATGAATACAAATTTTATAATTTTTAAACAAACTAAAAGCTATGAATGTGTGTGAATTAATAGAACGATCATGTTTAAATTTCTTCTCCCTTACAAAAATTTGTTCCATTATGTAAATAGTCTTTTACTGAGCATATATCATGGTTGACAAGTGGATACACACCTTCAATTTTAAGTTAGTTATAGAATAAATAAACTAGTAAGTGATTATACTTATAGTGAACTATTAACTTCAAACTTGAATGATGGTGGAAATATACATAATTTGACAATAGTAACTATTCCTAATTAGTCCTAAGAATAATTTTTTGCAACGTCTTTTATTCTAATAAAATTACAATAGCTCTCTTTTTAATATTAAAAATAGAAATTGATGAAAAACTTGTATTTTCCCTACTAATACTCCCCTTCCTCCCTTTAAGCCATAATAGCCTTCTTCTTAATACCCTTTTTTTAATTTCCACCAATGCATCATACATTATAAGTTGTTCTTTGTTTTTGATTCCTTCTAATAATCATATTTACATTTACAGTGATTATTTTGTTGCACTCAGGCTTAGTCAATGGTTGTTTGAATTATAATCATTTTGGTAATAAATTTAGTTATTTTTTCTATTTTTAGAAATATAAAGAAATGCATTTAAAGAAACCCACCAATAAAGGAACAAGAGTTTGACAAAGGGCTTCTACGAAAATTACAATAACTCTCTTTTCAATATTAAAAATAGAAATTGATGAACAACTTGGTTTTCCCTACTAATTCTCTTCCCACGTCCCTTTAAGCCATAGTGACCTTCTTTTTAAGAGCCTTTTTTTATTTTCTCCCAATGCATCATACATTATAAGTTCTTCTTTGCTTTTGATTCCTTATAACAATCAAATTTACATTTATAGTTATTATTTTGTTGCACTCAGGCTTGGTCAGTGGTTGTTTGGATTATAATCATTTTGGTAATAAATTTAGTTATTACCAAAATGACTCAGTATCTATAAAATGTTTTTAGACTAGATTAGTAACATCTTATTCATCATCTTAATAGAATGGAATCCCAACCCTCCTTTAGCTATAGGCAAACACAACTCATTCTACTTGATCTTAGCCTTTATAACATCTTTTTTATTTTTTATCTATAAGAAAAATGTCGGCGAGCTAATAAATATGTCAATTGCTAAAGAACAAAGAAATCAATTGCTTACTCTTTACATGAGATTGATGTAAGATATTCCAATTATCTAATCTTTCCTATACTAAATTAGATAGCAAAATATAATTAAAGAAGATAAGTCTTGTCATAGTAATTGGGATCTTAATAATTAAGTGATGGGTCATCTAGTTTGGTGCATATATGTTAGGAGATTTCAAATATTAAGACAAACTTTTCTTCTTATATATAGAGGTTACTGTTATTAGAATTTATCAATATACCTAATATGATAAATTATTGTAAGGAAATTAAGAAACTGTTAACTACAAAGATACTTTATTTTCTAAATAAAAGAAGATCATTAATAAACGGGAGGTTAAAGAGCTTTAGATGGTTACACTTATTGTGGCATTTGAACTTGTAATTGCTCTCAATATTAAACGCTGCAAAATGAGTGAGATATGCAAATGGTAAAAAGATATTGAAATAAAAGGTCTCCTTACCATAAGCCTTTGCCACCTTTAAAAATTAGGGTTGGATCACTATTAACTATAATATTGTAAGACATGGTAGAAATGCATTTAGACAACTACCTGACATGGATAGTTAGGAATGCAAATGCTTCCAAGGTGCTAACGAAAAAAATCTCATTCCAATATTTCACAAGCTTTATGGAAATTAATTTTAAGAAGACATATTTTCATATAAGGAAGCATATGATAATTTTTTAATAGTTCCTAGGCAATTAAAATGTTGTCCCTAATGTTACTCCCTAATATAAACGCCCCTTATAAAGGGTTAATAATCAAATTTAGCACCATTTTTATCTTATCTACTAGTATTTTAAAGATGAGCTTGTACATAATATTACAACATGAGATAAAATTGAAATATTTAAGAGCCAAAAATTTCAAAACTTTATGTAGCATGCTAATGAAAGTCTTGTTAATCTCACAAAACATTTTGCCTCTAGGAGAAAAATTCTAAATTTCTTTATGGATCTCTAACCAACTACCAATTTTCTTAAAAGAGTAAGCTTTAGAACCAATTAGACCTATGCTTTATTTGTAACTAGCTTAGCATATTTATTCTTAATATATTATCTAGAAAAAGGGTTAGTAAGGTAGTCCATTTGCTCCTGATAATGTAAGGAATGAAGGATCTTATATGTCAATAAAGTTAAAGGTAATATATGCTTTTCCTAAAGATTGATTAAATAAATCAATGGTTAGCTACTTAATCCCTCCTTTAGAAATCATGATAACATCCTTGAGATATCAATGAGTGAACATATTTTACTGATGTTTTTAAAAACAAAAATTGCATTGTAAAAGAATTTTTTGTTATTGTTCTATATTTAATCCACGCAATTTTTAATTTGTGTTTTAGGAGTGACTTGTGGGCTAAAAGGGATTTTATATAAATTTTCATTGCCTACTTCTTTAGTAATTTAAGATGGCTATCCCTCATATTATCATTGATCTTGCACTGATTCATATTCAATATGTCCTAGTCTTTACCATTGTTTTTTTAGTGTTACTTATAAAAGTGTTATTAAGGACCTTACAGATTTAATTTGATGTCTTTTGATCTCATTATACATTTATACCAATCAAATTTATGAACACTAGACATTCTACCTTCAAACCCTAACTATCTCACTAATATTAATATTTTGAGACATTCCATCTTCAAACCCTAACTATCTCACTAAGTAATTAGTGAATCTAAATAGTGATTTAAGATCACTTTTAGAAAGTTTCAAGAAAATATTAATGGGATTATATTCCAAATAGTGAAGGTTATAATAGAACCTAAGAATGCAAAGAATTGTTCAACCATTGGGAGTTAGCCATAGCTCTGTCAATTTTACTCTTGAGGAAGGTACAACCTTTTTAATTGTTATTCCATATAAACTAGTGTCTCTTAGGGAAAGTCAAATAACCCTTACTATAACAGAAATGCAGTTGTTTAAGTATGTGTTAATGGGTTTTTAACATATTAAACTTCTTTTTGATTTATAGGAAAGTAATATACAGTTGAGGTCACCCAAAACTAACTAGGGAATAGTGATAAGTGAATTAAAATTGACAATGTCAATCCAAAGGAGTTTCCTCATTAAAGAGTCGTTAGAATCATACATGTATACAACATGGACTTCAATTAAAAAAAGGAAAGGAAAATTAAGCCTAGGTGGATGAATTGATCTGATAGATGGGAATGGATAACCGAAACTTTAATAGGAATATAAATCACTAAAATTTTTCCATTATGGTGAGATTAGTGGTTGTTTACATTAATCTAGTTCTTGTCACGTAATCAGTGATCATTTATTTTAGTTTCTAGTAAAATAGAAATAGAAAGATTTTTTGATAGAAAAAATTATTTGATCACTTGCTACTTAGAGGGGCATTAAATAGTTTCACATTCTAAGTAATGATTGAAATTAAGTGGTAGTTATGGAGGAGTCAGTTTTCACCTTTTTTAGATTTCCCATTATATTTCTTTATAGCTAATATCAAGGCAGAAGCATTCCCATCCATATTCTCCTATTTAACCTCATTAGTTAAAGCAATTAATTGATTTGAAATTTTTCTTTGATTTTTGATCATTTTTAATCTCTAAAGTGATAGTTGGAACTATTTATAAGGAACTGTGCACTGTTAAAGTTATATTTGTACTACTTTATAATTGGGTATCTGTGTTCTAAGGTGTTAACTTTGAGAAAGTTCATTAATTCATCATATTATTTGGTCTTGAAAGTTTTTTTTATGGTAATCAATTCTTTAATTTGCTATTTTTTTAAGGTTTCCATTAGTTATTGAAGTTTAATATATCTTCATTTATGTAACTCCTTTTCCAAATTGACTTTAATACATACTACCGATCCCTTTCAACAACGTTGTATTTTTCTAAAAAAATTGATCTTCCAATAGCACTAAATAAGTAGCTTAATTCATTTATAGATCAATACTTCAAGGGAATACTATGAAAACTAAGGAGATTGTTGGGTGATTATCAAAAAGGAAATCCACTAAAGTAGGGACCATTGAGGACCTATATTTGAAGACTTCCACTAGTGGCAAAATATTGGGATCACAATCACTCAAAGAAGGAGGCACATATCTAAGTGCCAAAAAATAAGAAGCATCTCACAATATCTTATACCAGGACTACTTTGGAAGTAAGGGGAGAGAACGACGTTGAAGGATTCAGAAGAGAATAAGTGAGAGAAGTCCAAAAACTAACAAGCTGGAGATTAAAACAAGGTATAATAAAAGAAATTGACAAAGTAAGGAGTATAAAGGGAAAATAATAGGGAGGGGGAGGACTAGCTAAGAGAGAAACACTTAGATCAATTAAAAACGAAGACATAATGAGGAGGCTAAGGATAAGTTACATTGGAGGACCGATAAAAAGTCTTTAATGAAATCTAGGAAAAAAAGGCTTAAAACATAATGAAAAGAAAAGAAATCAATAAAAAATTGCTCAAATGAGTTTCCTAAAGAGGGTCTAAATAAATATGTGTGGACTATTTTTTATATTTATTGATTCTTTTTTATTTTTATAAGAGTGCTTTCTTACATTATATGGGTATGTTTTACTTCCATTTACATGTATTACATATCCATATTTACCTTTTGAATGAATATTAATGGTACAATATTACTCTTTAGTCTAAGTTGAATACTCATAGGAAATAATAGAATGTTATAAATTAGTTTTCCCTTCTCTTTCTTTATTTTGAGTTCTAAATTATCAAAGAAAGAACATTTGTTGTTTTCTTTGTCCTTAGATAAGTATTTTTCTTTCTTTAGTTTTTTTAGTCAATATATTTATCTCACTTTAAGCATTTATATTAGGAGTTTTCTATTTAGTATATAATTTTTTTATTGACCCATATTGTCTTTAAATTTATTATTAAGCTAGGTTAACACAATCTAGGTACTCAAGGCACAAAGGAGTTTTATAACATAAAAATGATAATTGGAAAGGACAAAGTGGAGTATGTTAACTTCAATTTTCAATTGCATTAAGAAAAGTTATAATTACATGTTGACTTCTACATTTTCACAATTAACTTTACTCATAAAGACTATAGATTTTGTTTCCTTTAATTATGCACCACAATTAATTAAAAATTGCATGTCAATTAGACATGTTCATATTAAAGGTGTATGCTAAAAAGCTATCTAATATATTTTTTGGAAGCTAATTATGTCTAACATTTGAAAAAAGCTTATAAACTAAATACTGAAATTATTTAAAATTTAGTATCATAAATTTTAAAACTCTTAGATTTGTATGATTATAAGTAACATAATTTAATAATTTTATGAACCCTCTCATGTTCATATATACATAACAAAGACAAAAAAAACTTCATAGAAGTAATATAAGATAATATAGTCGTAACTCTTTTATATATGAATTAATAGAACAAAATTAATATATAGCTCTCAAAATTAAAAGGGAGTAAAAGATAATTTTAATATAAATTAATTTTGAAATGTTCAAACCTAAGCCCACTACGAAAAAAGTGCTTTAGGCAATAGGCAAAAGCATAGTTATAAGTACAATTGGTGTTGTCTTTTTATTAAGGCAACATAATTCATCTCGTTACAAAAAGTGGCACTGTTATAAGTATAAGGCAATATAACTTTTTGATTAGGCAAAAAAAATGTTGCTTTAAGTTTTGACTAACGCAACACATTAGTTTCAAACTATAGTAACAATGTTAAATAGATATTGCAATACTTTAAGTCTTTTTAGGCAACAATGTTAAATAGATATTGCAATACTTTAAGTCTTTTTAGGAAACAATGTTAAATAGATAAGGCAACAAAGTGAAATTTCTAGGCAATAATTTGTAACAATAAAAGCAACAATTTATTCTTTCATTGCCAATAATATTTAACATAAAAGCAAACTCTTGTCATTATGTTGGCAAGATCCATATATACATTAAAAGCAATATACAGATATTAATGTACATCTTAATTGCGTACGTATTATCAAATGTAAACGACTAAAAAATAACATTTATATATAATATATAGTCTATAAGGACTTGAAATATTCAACATTTAACATATTCAAAATACAAAAGCAAATTGCATGTGCATTTATTATTACAAAATAAAAGGCAAATTCTACAATCCTTAACAATTGCAAGGAAAATTACATATGCTTCAATAACTCTTCATCATTTCTAGATTTCGAAATCGGTGTCATGCTTCTTTACATTGGCTCTATAACCTTTCTTAAAGTCCTTTGGAAGTATAACGTACCTATTCTTTCATACTACATGCATTCCAATTTCTCAACAGATAACTGCAATCTGAGTAGATATCTAGTTATGATGGGGACCAAAAAACAAAACATCATTAGAAGGCAAAGTATGTATTTCATACTTGTATGAAAATTATTAAAATATAATAAGCATTTGACATACATATAACAATAGCATGTCATCAATCCTATTTTTGTTAAATAGATGGATAATGTTTACCTCACATCCCTTTGAACTGATTCAGAAATACCAATATTCTTTTTCCAATCTAATTCATCAAGTTTCTTACTAATTGGACTCACCAAATGCAGCCTAAAATAAAATTTCAAGTCAAACTTCACAAAGAAGTACTCAACTCATTCTATTAGAGAGATTACTTTCATGAAACTTAACATAAGTAAATTTATAACAATTTTTACCTGAGAAAGATGAATAATAATATCTTCGTCATGTTTCACCTTAAGAGGCTACCCTACCTTTACTTCATCACCTAGTCAAATTGGGTAAAGCTTAATCTAATTGGGTAAAGATTACCTTTATAGAATTTTTCAAGTCCTCTAAATTTTTCAAAAAGCTTTTGTGATCCACATACCTCTTTTCACTTTATGCTTAAAGTGATCTTTAAATGGTGCTGACCCAAATTAGTTCTCAAACTAGGAATCTTTTCTGTCTTGCCTAATGCTTGTCATCTTTGAGTCATCATCAGTCAAAATCGCAAAGGTTCTGAGTCCATGCTTCAACTAAGTTACATTTAAAAGAAAATAGATATAGATCAGATCACTCATGGAAATTAGGATGATATCAAACATTTAAAAGGTTGGTACTAAAGAGAAGTGAAAGAGATAACTTACTATAGAAATTATCTTTAGAGAATTCTTCAAGATAGGAATATTGTCTTGCTCAAAACTACAGAGATTTTGAATCCATGCTGTAACTAAAATAATAGAAGCACATCGCATCAAATTTACATTTTGAAAGGAAAAAAATCATCAAAATTTGAGGATGTTGACAAACTTAGCATTTGATAGCTATTGACAAACTTACCATTCGATTTAGAGAATCTAATCCAAATGATGTTTTCTTATAAAATATAACAATTATGATAGTTAAATGGCTACAAAAGAATAACTTGATAAAAAAACAGTTAAGGTGGAATTACGCACAAGAGATTTCATCATTTCAGCAATTCAAGCCAAAACGAGCATGGGAAATAAACCCAAGCAACTTGAACGTCCTCTACTCAAACATCTCTTTGCTTCATCTCACGCACTCCTTGACACTCATCAAAGTAAAGATTTGTGTCAAACTCAAACAATTCAATAGCTTTGTTTATTCCTCTCTGCCTTATTTTACACCGTTTATATCATATATTATATAATCTTTGAAAGAATAAATGACAAATACCTAATCTAGAAGTCTATCCATTTCCAAATATGTTAACAAATAACATGAGCTTTTTTTTCCATGAAACCCAATAAATAATGATTCTACCATTTTTTAAATCATCCATGGAGAAACAGATAAAGATAACATATTAAGCATAGACAACCATTGAAAAGAAATCATCGGAAGCAGATAAGAATCGGTAGTTGCTAATTAGTAACATATTCAATATCACAATTACACTCTAACATAGAAAATCCAATCCTCATATTTAAAGCTAGTACCTTTATTAAACAACAACACAAAAATCAATATGAAACATACAAAACATATGCAGGAAATCAAAATAAACATATAGACACATCAAATGGATCTAGATTTGAGATGGGCAATAAGGAAAACCTTTAGAGGAGGAGTGCAGCCATGAGGGTGCAAAAGAGGGAAATCGCCAAAAACAATAGAAGACGACAAAAATGAAGAGTTATTAGAGGAAGAGGAGGACTATAAATGCGGGTTGAAGAGTTTGCTTCCTCAACCACCACCATGCCTCAAGCTCAACATCATCTTATCACCTTGCTACATTCCTTGATCTTTCACTCAAAGATTGAATCTCTGCCGTCGAAGTAAAAGTACACACAGAGAAAAGGATTAAAAGAAAGCAAGACCCAAAAAAGATTACAACAAGAACAACCAAAAAATACAACTCTTATCATGTATTTATATAATATATCTTATATATTCTTTGAAGAATAAATGACGTATACTTAATTTGGAAGATTATCCATTTCCAACTATGTTGGCAAATAACATGAGCAATACAAATAACATGGCAAAAAATAAGCTCATGTCATTTTCTACATAAATAAATATGTAACATTATTGTAGTCCATTTAATAAAAACAAATTAATGCAGTCCAAAAAATAGATTCGATCCTTTTTATAAACAAAGTCAATTGCATAAATTTCTCAATTCACATTGGATGCAATATATTTGCAAATGAAAAAAATAAGCAAAGATAATTTGCAATTGATCTCAATGCAAATGACAATAAGGTAAAAAGAGTTTGACACCTTCATTTGGGTATATATTACACGTACTTTTGTGTATTTTGGAGCAATTGTATCATGCGTTTTAATTTTACAAAATAAAAATTGATGGTAATTTAATTTTCCTAGACATATTTAGAATACTTATTAGTAAATAGGAAAATTTTATATTTTAAATATACATTAGTAAGTAGCTATATAAATAAATATGTAACATTAGTAAATATCCTTAAGTAATCAGTAAATATCCTTAAGTAATCACTGGAAGTATAACAACAATTCTAGATGTTGCATATATAAAACTTTATTGCACATTTTTTAATTATGTAGCGACAAATTAGTATTACCGTTGCCTTTTAATATTAGTAAAGGCAAAACTTGTAAAAATTGTTGCGTTCAAGGATGTGAATACCGTTTCGTATCGACCGGTACAAAAATGGAACGATATCAAGGTTAATGATATCGATCATTAGTTCCGGCTGATACTGGAGTTTTTGCCTGATATAGGCTAGTACCGACTGATATTTAAAATACCAGTCATATACTGGTCGATACCGTAAGTTTTAAAAACTCCACGGACTTTTAATAAAAATGAATTTTTTAAAATTTTTTAAATTTTTCAAAGAGCTCTCCACCACCGTAGAAACCAACTTAAGAGCTCGAGAGCTTGCCATGTTACACTATAAGTGAAAATATAGCTTAGAACTGATGAGTTCGCTAAGCTACTCACATATGGTGTTTATATAGAGAAAAAGAGTGTAAACAGGAAAGGTGATTGTATATATATGGTAGTTGAGGTTAATAAAGAGGTTGGTCTAATATGTTTCAATGGTGATAAATACTAAAGAGAAGAGGAGGAGGAGGAGGAGAGAAGATAAAGACTGATTAAACTATTGAAGTGTATGTACAACTTAATCTAGTGATAGGTTCTAAGCAAAGTATTAATGATTTCAGGGCTCAAAATTTTCATAGTTGAATTAAGGTTAAAAGACATTAATATTAGAATTTTTAATTTTAAAAGTTTTTAAATTTTATTTTTAATATTTAATTTTTAAAATATTAATTCGGTTAAAAATTAATAATTAAATACATATGACGTGAACATAACACATCAACTAATTAATGTTGCTTAAACGATGATTTAACCTATTTCTTAAATTTGAATTGAACAAATTAAACCAGGTTCAAGATAATAATTTATTATAATTATTTTAAATTATTAACTTAAATAAAGTTTAATTAATTTAAATTGAATTTTAGAGTTAGATTAAATTAACATTTTAGTAATGTTTAATTAATATTACTAAATGACATTTTCTCTTAATGACATTTTGTGTATCGAATTTGAATGATGATGATGATAATGATGAGGTTCCTCTCAACGATAAGGATTTTAAAAAATTCAGGAACTATTTCATAAATTTAAAAAATTACCTAAAAAGATACATGATATTGATTGGTATCAGTACAGTACTGTACCAGAACCCAATTCGACACCAGGACCGGTACAGTATTTATAACATTGGTTGCGTTATATAATTTTTAGGAACACATTTTAAACTATTACAAGCATGCCATTTTCTAAAGCTCTTTTTTACTATAGTGGCCTAAATTTTATATTTTTATCATATAAAAATGGATTATATGATTTGCTTTGTTATTACTAAGATAACAAAGCATTTACAAGTATTTCCTACAGTCTTGACTCTTTTTTGAGTTGCACATGTTCAATTCCTTTAGTTTTTTGTCATAAAGGAAAATATTATTTGCATGTTGATGAAATTACACAGTAAACTAGAATTGGTTCTTAAAATTGATATTTGGAATTATAAAATGACTTAATCGAATAGTTAAAAAAAAGAGTTTTATAATAAAGTTATATTGAAAAGACAATTAAGAGTTAGAAAAAATCACCAAGGATTTTATCTATCTAAAACAAATATATCAAAGGCTATTATCAATGCAAAAAAACTTAATGACGAATAATGCAAATCAATATATGTTGATGGCTATATTTCCTTCATCATTATATTCTTTACAATACTCAATCTGTAATGCTTTATCTTTACTATATTTCTAATACTCATGTTGATCTAGTTGGACTTTTGAAGAGCTCAACAATTTTCTCTATCAACAAGTAGTTTTTTAATCTTTGTTTTTTTTTTGATTGATCACGAAGTGTCTTAGGAGGGTCCTAATTATAGGGAGGCACCTTAAGCCATCTACACCCAAACTAATCTCTGTTCGAGCCGAGTAAGCCTCTTATAAGAAGTAAAGCTCTGTCCTCAAGTTTTAAACAGCTGCATATTTATGAGGAAGGCTCAAACCCGCAGCTTCAGTAAGCCAGAATAACCTCTCACCAAATCAACTACCCCAGGGTATTATTAAGACTCAAGCAGGACCCTGACGTTGAAAAGCGAGGAGGGTATTTGTTCAAAATCGAAACGAAGACTTAGTCATGGTCGGCCAAAGATAAGGTCTTGAGACTATTCTTACAGGGCCTCTGAAAAAATCTATCCTAATTAAGCCTAAACAATCAAAAGGTGTCTTTTTACTTAACCAATATAATGAATTTGCGGAAATTGAATGAAATACATAATTAAAGATTCGACAATCCTTTCAGAGTGCAACTGTTATAAGTGACCTAATATAGGATATGCCTAACAATAATCCATTCCTCACAGTAGCTTTAGTCCCACTCCCACTCCCACATGCATATCATATCGTAAATCTTCTCTCCCTTATGTTTTTGTTTTTATTTGGTAAGAAAAATGAAAAGCAGTCTCTTTCTATATATGTTGGTGAATTGGAAAGAGCTCACCAGCCAGCTCTTTTTCAAATTTTCATATCTGCAAAAAAAGGTCATCCACATGCTATACTAATATACTTTTGTATATGCACATACCAATTATGTACCCGAACAAACAATAACATAAAACAAAATTTTAGAGATCTCAACACACAAGTTGTGGCTGAGATCCAGTCTCTCCCCACTTGCACTGCAAACAAAGCACAACAAGCAGCGCGGCTTGTCCCCTTCTCTACCGAATTCCACCGGAAACAACTTCTCCTCCGGTTCTCTTCTTCAGTTCCTACCACTCTTAATATACTTACATGCACTCTTTTACGTAATTGCACCCCTGTACACTGCATCCGCTTCATACATCCTTATAGACTGCACTTCGTAATTGACTTCAATCTTAGCTCTCTCCGGGATTAATGTTAGCTATATCCTCCTTGAGAAGTACGACCCTCAGTGCTAAAAATGAGAACCCAGAGCAGATGGAGAGCTTTAGCCCTCTTGGGAACGAAGAGTTGTCCGACTTCTCCGACAAGAACCTGTTGGAAAGCATCGATTTTGACGATCTCTTCGGGGGTATCAATGATGGAGACGTGTTGCCAGATTTGGAAATGGACCCAGAACTTCTTGCTGAATTATCAGTTACTCGAAGAGGGGACGAATCTGAGATGAACACATCCGTATCAAATGAGAAAGTAGAGGATAATCCAAGAAAAGAAGAGGAAGATAAGTTGTCATCAGGGTCAGGAGTGGATTCGAGTTTGAGCACCAGAGGGGAGGAGATAGTGAGTAAAAGAGATGATTCGTCGTCGATGGTGTTGAATCCACTTCATAAAGAAGGAGATAAAGGAAGGAAATCATCATCTACGCAAACCAAAAATAATCAAGGGAAGAGAAAGGTGAAGGTACCTTCTTGTTTGTTCTCCAGCGTAATTAGGTTATGTTGAGTACTTAGGTTATTAACTGTTTAAACTTTCCACGAGCAGTTCTATGCTGTCTCCAGCGTAATTAGGTCATGTTGAGTACTAACGTTATAAACTGTTTAAACTTTCCACGAGCAGTTCTAAGCTTAGTGTCAAGTAGTAAGTACTAAGTAAAGTAAAACGTGAATGGTTTCATCATTCAATTATGGGATAGGGAGCTTAGGTAAAGTTCATGGGGGCAAAGAGCAACAGATCACGGGAACCTTATCAAGAAGTAAAGCCGAAGGGTCTCGATTTTCTATTCTATTTACTAGTGAGAGAGAGTGTACGTGCTTTTATGCAATTTCGTTTTTTTGTTTGATTGTTTTTGTTTTGATTCTTGAATTGAGTGTAGGTGGACTGGACGCCAGAGCTGCACAGGAGATTCGTGCAGGCAGTGGAGCAACTAGGGGTGGATAAGGCAGTCCCTTCCAGGATTTTGGAGTTGATGGGAATTGACTGTCTCACTCGCCATAACATTGCTAGCCACCTTCAGGTACTTAACAAACCCTTTCTTCTTCTTCTTCTTGCTACTTGCTGCTTCCATCTTCTAAATAAACAGCCTAATTAGTAAGTGTAATCTGCATTTGGTAAGGTAACCAAATTCTACAGGAGAGAATTCACTTGAAACTTTTTAACACCTCTTAAATGGCCTCAAAGTCGACTTATTGCAACCTAATGCTCGTATTAACATGTATATCGTACGTTTTCAATGAGATGATGTATGTAATCTGTGTGATAAGGGGCTTAAGTTTGTAAAAAGAAAAAAAATTAACATCAAAGAAAGTGTTTGTTGTTTAGTTATATATTTTTTCACCAGGTAACAGTAAATCGCAAAATAACTTCAATATGGTTAATTTTGGTTCTACTGTTACTGTATGTGTTAAGACTCAAGATTTAATGCAGAAATATCGTTCGCACCGTAAACATTTGCTAGCTCGTGAAGCGGAGGCAGCGAGTTGGAGCCAAAGGAGGCAAATGTATGGAGTGCCAGCGGCTATGGGAGTTAGTAGCAAGAGAGACATGAATCCTTGGCATGTACCCACAATAGGCTTCCCTCCGGTGGCTCCATTGCAGCACCCAGCTTGCAGACCCTTGCATGTATGGGGTCATCCATCAATGGACCAATCCCACATACACATCTGGCCTAAACATCTTTCTCATTCACCGCCTCCACCATCACTACCACCACATGCATGGGCCCCACCTCCACGGGAACCCTCATTCTGGCACCATCATCATCATCGGGTAATCACCTCTACCTCTACTGCTTATTATTAAAAAAAGAAAAACTGAAAGTCTGACAAGGAAAGAGAGTGGCACATATGGAAGGCAAATTCCCTAACTTGGCATATCCCATTTTTGGTGGTTTAGGTTCCCAATGGACTAATGCTACCAGGGCCGGGGCCAGGGGCACATTGCTTTCCACAGTCTTTACCAGCCACGGTAACAAATCGTTCCTTACTCTTTTGGATTCTTTAGTGTTGTTTTTATGTTTGGTGTTTTTAGTACTTGCATGAATTGATTGATCAAAGGTTCCATCACATGTTTACTTATTAGCTATTCATCAGCTACATTATACACTAATGCAAGTGTCATTTACAGAGATTTGCGACACCTCCGGTTCCGGGCATACCATCCCAGGGCATGTACAAAGTAGACCCCTCCGCCCCCGGCATTGGTATCCCGACGACTGGACAACCAGAATCAGCCCACCACCATCAACCTAACTTCGACTGTCATCCTGGACAACCAGAATCAGGCCACCACCATCAACCTAAATTCGACTGTCATCCTGTGAGTTAATTAGTTCTTCTCTACTAGTCTTCCATCAACACTCACTCTTAGTACATATGCATCGCTGCTGGATTTGCATGATATTACTGTCACATGCTATTACTGTCACATGCTATTCACGGCAACAGTGAAATGAATAATTATATTTTAATTAATTAATAAATTTGATGAATGTGAATTAAAAATATTTAATTACCATAACGATGATAATTATGATTATGATTATTTATGATTATGGTTATGAATTTATGATTATTATTAAGTATAGCCCACAATTAATCGGTTTGTTTTAACATTTGATATTTGATGTTACAGTCGAAAGAAAGTATAGATGCAGCTATTGGAGACGTTCTATCGAAGCCATGGCTTCCACTTCCTCTTGGACTAAAACCTCCATCTCTTGATGGCGTCTTAGTGGAACTTCATCGACAGGGAGTTTCCAGTCTACCATCCACAACATGCTCTTGACTTCAAATCCCAAAACCAATTTGACGACATTTCCTGCTTTGGATGTTTAGACATACGTCTAAACTTGTACTTTTCATCCGTCCTACTTTAGATCTTCTTCTGTTTTTGCGTAGGTTAACAATCCAGCGTTATTATTACTATGTATTGCTTGACTCTTATGGCAACTTGCTCTTGACAGAGTGTTGGGATATGGCTTCTTATCTAGTTTTTACCTTCTCGCTCTCCCGGATAATTGTAATCGTTTAGAGTGAAAATAAAATTATTAAAAAGAAAACGTTATTCCTATGTTTTCTTTTTATCAGCTTTGTCTTATGGTTGGCGCTTTGTCTATATAGAAATTTGAGGTAATTAAAAGATATAAAAATAAATTCATAATCTTACTCGCTTTAAAAAATAAATACATTACTCTAAATTACTTAGCAATACTTTATGGTGGTAGAAATACTAAAAATGAGTCTTTACTAAGTTTCAATTAAAATTGTTTAACATATATAATTCGCTGTTAAAGTTAGGTTAGAGTAAGTTATATAGACTCCACTACCTATTTAACCGTTAATTATATGACAATTTTTATTAAAAAATTATAAAATTCAATTCATTTTGTTGACCAAATGAGGTCTTACCCTATAAATTTGATGATAATAAAATATATTGCTATTAGTAAATTTAATTTTGGTGGGATAGTAGCTGTATTATAATAGAGTTGAGTAATATGTGAATGAAGAACAAAGTGAGCAAATGAGTCAATTGAATAATTGAACAATTAATTGATGGAGAAAATGAGTAAACCGGAGCATATTTACAATTTAAGTAAAGAACCAAGAACAAAAAGGATTAAAAAATGTCAAGACTTAATCAAATCATGATAAATACTTCTTGTAACCTTATTTTAGTCATTACAATGAATTAGAGACTCAATCACTGCATGATCATTTGCATATAGGATATAATGCACAAATCATTTCATAGTGAAGGGAAATTTTGTTTACATTTGAAAGAAAACTCTTTAAAAATGCTCTTTAGGGAACATTTAAAATGATTTTTGATCAACTTTTAGTCAAAGAAATATAAATTCATATTTGAGTGAACTTAAAAATTCTTTTGGTCGGCCATTGAACAGGTATGGGTGACTAATGTATAATTTCAAATACATTTATTGACCAATATATAGGTTTCGTCAATTAATATATTATTTTTAGAGACAATATATGGTCAATCAACGTCTAAGTGTAATAAAATGTCAAAAGAAGTGAAAATAAGTATCATAAGTTTATGTGTCATATTGATCGATACATTAATTGTCCTATATGGCATATTGATCAACCAATGCACCAAATTAATCAATCAATATCACTATACTAGTTTATAATATATAATTTTTATTTTCAACAACACTTTAAGGTTATTTTGAGTACGAACAAACCTCATATGAGTTGTGAAAGTTAGTTAGATATACTAGAGAGTTGCTAAGAGTCTTAAGAGACTATAAAGTGCATATGTGCATTACATAACACAAATTGAGTCACTGTTTATTTTTGTGAGCAAGGGAAGAAGCTTTCAAGTTGTTTACTTATTATAGTTGGGAAATTTTATTGTGATACACTTTGTGAGAGTTACTCTTTATCTTAGACAAGTTTTGTATTCTTCACACATGGAAAAGCAAGATGATTTTAAGTTTTCCTTTTCACTCATGATAAAAAAATGGTGCATTGAAGATTGTTCTTCCCCATTGAAAGAAAAAGATAGTAGATTTCAAAATAAAGCTTAGGGAGTGGAAGTATGCCAAGAGTTGTTTAATCGAACTACTATAAATTAGTTTTATCTCTCTTTCTCTACTCTTTTTTTTATGTATCATTATGGTTTCTTTATGATTATTATATGTAAACCAATCACAAAAATTTGTTAAAAAAAGGAAATTCATTATTAGTTTACAAATAGGTTAAACATGAACACATAATTTATCCCCATCTTGTGTGTCATTCAGGGATGATTAATTGGTTTCAAAGTGGATCTCATTGATTCCAGATAATTTTTAGCAAAATTTCAGAAAAGATCCTATGGCATAATTTGATTAACTTTATTAACAAGAAAGTCAAAGCACATATAGACCATAATTCTTTGATAGAGGAAATTATCTGTATTGAAAAACTAATATGAAATACTTCCTTATAGCTAAAGAGATTGATGATTGGGAAGTTGTTGAGAGTGAACCTTATATCCTAATGAAATCCCTAATGAGAGATAAAGTAAAAACTAAGGTACCAAAAAATAGAAGTTAGTGGGCTAATAAAGATAGGATACTAATTACATTGAATAACAAGGTCATACATATTTTATTTTGTGTATTGAGTAAGAATACTAAATTCAATAGAGTATGTATGTGAGAAATGACTCAAAAGATATGATATAATATTAAAATAATGAATGAAAGCACTACATAAATGAAAAAGAGTAGAATGAGCAAATATATGCATCAATTTGAGTTATTATATATGAAACTTAATGAATCAATTTATAACATGCATGCTCACTTCATTTATATCATTATTGCGTTTAAAAGTCTTAAAAGGACATAATAATCTTGAATTGGTGAAAAAATTGTGAGGTCTTTATCAAAGGGTTATAAGGAAAAAATGGTAGCCATATGAGAAGGCGAAAGATTTGAGCATCTTACCATTAGAAGAGCTAGGTACATCACTTTTCACCTATCAGATGAAGATGAATGAATTGCATGCGTATGAAGTGGCTTTAATAAGGAGACATATAGCATTTAAAGTCTCTAAGAATGAGAAAATTGATGATAAGGAGACCTTAATTAGGGACAATGATGAGGATGATATAAAGTGCATCACAAAGAGATTTAATAAGTTCTTAAAGAAGAAGAGGAACAAACAATTGGTGAAAAAAGAAGAAGAAGCAAGCAAGCACTTAAGGCCATATGAGATGTTGCTACTAGTTCAGAAAGTGAGCAATCTAAAATTATGGTGACAATTATGTTCTTCATGGTTAATAATAATGAGGTACCCTCTTCCATAAATTCTTACGATGATAACGATGATTGTGATGATGATATATTCATACGATGAGTTAGTTCATTGCCTAAAGATCATAAGGTTGAAAAGGAAGAAATTATCTTTCAAGTATAAAGATATTTTAAAACTCTTATATGCATGCATGAATGAGAAATGAGAAACTAAAATGTAATGTATACATAATAGAACCTAAAAGTATGGTTATTGTCAATGAACATAAGCATTAATTATTACATGAGAATAAGACATTGAACAAAGAGATCAATGTCGTTAAAGAATCATTATCTAGATTCACTAAGCATGGTAAAAAAATTAAATAACATACTTGGAGCTAGAAAAATGCTCAAATGATAGGTATAGAATTTGGTATACTTATGGAAATTTACCGTATATTCATTTTTTTCTCGTCTAATGAGTATATAACATTCAATTTTGAATAAAAACTTTAATACTCATGCATCATCTGCTAGGTCTCAAGGTAAAAAGAAATTCCATACTTTCATATGTGATTCACATTTTAAACTTAGAAAAATGGTTCACAATACAAAAATAGACATAAATTTCAGGCAAAATCACACTAAAAGTGTATTTAATATTCTTCTTATTCGTATATTTCTCTTTATCTTCATAATAACATGAAACAAGTTTATTATAATAATATGTCCTATGAGAAACAAAGAAGTATGACATTTTCTCAAAATCATCATAGATCATATTTTCAAAAAAAGAGCATACCGCATGCTAAATCTTTTTTAGGCCTTACCATTACGTAAGGAAAGCTCCTAGTTCCCTAGATATCCAGAAGAGAGCTTTATACCTTAGACATTTCCAATTAAGACCTAAATTGTATATAAGCAACAATTTGTGAGTCTTTCTCATATGACACTAACACTTTCAATTATCATCAAATAAGAAGCCATTTTTATGGCGATTATGAAAATATACATAGAAATTGCTTTTTAAGATAATGTTTATACCTAAAAGAATATGGGTTGAAATTGATTTAATAACTAACTCTTAAAGATCTAAGTTTATATGGGTACCTAGTATAATTTGATTTTTTTTACCCTGTAGGTCAACATCAAATGACTCCAAATACCAATAATTGGTGTCACCTTTGTACATATCATATGAGAAATATCAATGGGATCTCCAACAATTAATTAAAATGCAATCATTCATGATTCATTAATTAAGAAGCAACATACATTATGTATTACTTTAATATAAAGAAAGTTTATTCAATATCAGTTATTTTCTTTAATATCATTAAATATTTTATCATCACAAAGGGAGAGATTATTAACTAATGAAGTCTTAACCCTATAGTTTTGATGATAATTAAACATATTCCTTTTAGTGAAGTTGGTGATATTAGTAACTAAATTATAATAGAATTAATCAATATGTAAATGATGAAGTTTAGTATAAGAAAAAAGTGAGCAAAGGAGTTAATTGAATAAATTAACAACAATAAATGGAGGAAAAATAAGCAAAATGGAGCATATATACTATTCAAGTGAAAAAAAGAACAAAAGGAATTAAGCATATCAAGACTTAACTAACTCATTATAAATTTCCCTTATAACCTTATCTTAGTTATTTTAATGAATTAAGGGCTCAATTATTATATAATTATATGCTTATAGGATATAATGCATAAATCCTTTTGTTGAATCGAGGGAGGTTCCAATCAACATTTTGATGATAAAAAGACATACTTATTATTAGTTTATTATTTTGATGAGAAGCAACATAAGAACAAGATGTAGTCATAAACTTAAGAAGATAGTTCATGAAGTTAAAGTTTGTGACCAATAAAGTGAAATTAAGTAAAAAATAAAATAAAATCAAAGTACATAAAGGTCACTTTATATTTTTTAATATTAATTGTAATCTCATTAATCACTTTAAAGATCTTAAAGGTTTGTCATGTATATTGTTTCATATAACTTTAATGCATTAGTCTTTTCATTCATCAAAAGGTGTTAAGTCTTTTATTTTTTAGATAAAAGCCTCTTAATCTTTTAAACACTCCTTAGGTATATTTTAGAATTTTTTGTTGTTTTAATTTTATTACACAAATCAAGTTTGAGCATTTAAAATTGTTAAAATCAAATTTTTAGGGAGATCAGTCGACCAATATAGGTTAGTGGTCAACCAATGTAAGTTAAATATATAACAAGTGAGTTTGTTGACAAATTGATCAACTAATATGGTGATATGGTGGACCTATGTCCTTCTAAAGGACACATTAGTTGACTACTATGGTAAGTGGCTGAAAAATGTGTAAAGGATAGCAAACTTTGAGAACTAAATGCACATTGGTCGAGTAATATGACTTAGTAGTCTACTAACGTAGGTTAAAATTATAAAATGAGTGTTTGTTGAGTATCGGTTGACCAATATAGTTTTGCAGTCAACCAATATACCTCTAGAGGACACATTAGTTGACTAATATATCCTAGTGATCAGCCAATGTCTTAACAACTAGTAAATTTATTCATTCAATACATATTAGTCAACCAATATGCTACACTAGTCAACCAACTCTGCAACTAGCCATTGTAACATCTACTTTTTGGTTCCAATAGCTAGTAAGGGTCCCAAATCAATATAAATACATGTTTTCTCATTGATTCTTAAATTAAGAAGTGTTTGGGTGTCTTTTACATATATCTCTAAGTGTTTTCCAATCATTTAAGCATTCATTATCTTATTTTTAATGAGTAAGCCTTTTTAATATTATCAAAGTGATAAAGTGAGCAACTTTGAGTTGTAAGCTTTCGCTGAGGTTCTTGTTTCTTGTATCTGGGAGTGTTTTAAGTGATATTAAGGTTCTTCTTTATCTTGAAAAACGATTGCATAAGGTTCTTCTTTGTCGAGTTACAAAGGTTATTCTTCACCATAGAAGAACTATAGTAGAATTCTAAATAGACTATCGAGAGTAGATGTACGTAAGGGTTATTTATTGAGTCACCATAAATTAGTTTGTATTCTCTCTTTCCTATTCTCTTTAAATTTTTGTTCAATTTTTTAAATGATTTATGTTAATTATTTCTTCATCATTATTTATATTGATTGTTGCTAATTGAGTACATTGATTAGAAAATTTCATTTAATTTTATAAATAACTAATTCACCCCCTCCTTAAGGGTACCATTAGGGAATAATAACTTTCATAATAAAAAATTGTTTTGATTAGAAATCATGATCTTTAAAATACTCTTTGGAGAATATTTAAAATGATTTTAGTTCAAGTTTTAGCAAAAATTAGAATATAGATTCATCCTTGAAAGAACTTGAAAAATCTTTAAAAACATCTTTTTAGACACATTGGTTGACCAATGAGTAAAAATGAGTGACTAATATACTATTTTAGACACACTAGTTGACCAATGTGTAGGTGTGGTCAACTAATGTGATGTCTCTAGAGACATTGATCGACAAATTTTTTAAGCTTGCTCGACTAGTGTATCAGAATATGTGAACAATTATATACCATGAGTTTGTATGGTAGATGGATTGATATATTGGTTAACTAGTATGTCTAATGTGCCATTTTGGATGACCAATGTCACTGTTATTAGCTATTGATGGTTAATTTTTATTTATAATGAATTTTTAGGTTTTTTGTAGTATAAACATATCTTATATGAGTTGTAGAAAGTTAGTTATGCATACTAGATATTTATTAAAAGCCTTAATAGGCTAGAGATTACATATGTGTGTTATATAATACATACTGAAGTCATTAGTCATTGGTGTGAATAAAAGGAGTTTTCAATTGTATACATATAGCACATGGATAATTTGATTAGATACACTTTGTGAGAACTACTCTTTACCTTAAATAAGATTTGCAAGGGATTATTTTTCATGTATAGGAAAGAAAAAAGATTAATAATGTTCCTTTTTGTCTGTTGTAAAGAAGATGTTATATGGAGGGTTGTTCTTCACCCATTGAAAGAAAAAGATGGTAATTTTTTACGTGAAGTTTGGATAGTGAACTTAGACCAATGGTTATTTGGTTGAATCGATATAAATCGAATTTGTCACTCTTTCAATACTTTCTTTTATTTATTATTATGATTTCTTTGTAATGTCACAAGTGAATCTGTAATAATCATTTATTATATTAGATAATTTATTAATTAATTTACAAATAAGAAAAAATAAACACAACTTATCCCTTCCCTCATGTACCATTAGAAAATCAATACACTTATTAATATTTTAAAAATTAAACATTATTTTTTATAAATATATATCCTACTCTTAAATTTTTTATCTTTTAAAAAAGGTATATATAACACAAATTTAAGACATTCTTTAAATTGAATGGTGTTATTTATAACTTAATTCTACATATTATATTTTATTATATTATAAATGAATGAAATAACATTTCCAATGTCTATGCTATAGTTTGTGATGAGCTATTTAATGAAATTACAATTGCATTACATCATTAATTTCCTTTTTAATTCTTTAAATTTGTATTTTTAATTTAATATTGTGACTTTTATTAATTTAATTATTATTAACATACCTTATGTGATTCGCATTACATTGTATTCTTTTATATATATTCAATTTTTACTCCTTTCATATGATCTAGCATAACATTAGGCTATTGTTATAAGTATTCTAGAACTTAATTAAAAGATCTTAAAAGTCCAAATTATTAGGATAAATCCTTAAACTCAAGTAATTTTTATTTTTTTAAAAAAATTTAACGAACAAGATTTCTACAGCATATAAATTTGAATATAATTGCCTTTTTTAATGAGTGATCCAACTTGCTCATGAGATCTTTTAAGACCTTCAAAGTATTTGAGTGCTGCTTTTAGATATTTAATTTTTCACATACTTTTTACTTTTTTGATGTATTTAAAAATAATAAAAATAAAAATTATATTTTAATAATTTTATGTTTATTTAATATAATTTTATTTTCATAACTATTTTTATTAAGACTGATCATATTTTATCATTTCTAATTTTTATCAAAATTTCTTAATATCCTTATTCTTCCTCGTCGCATGAATATCCTATACACCGTATCCTACCTCTGATTCTATCATTTCACTTGACATACTATTTTTTTGTGCTAAAAAGCACGGACACGGAAAAATGGAGCTGTGTCCGGACACATGTTTGACACGGACACCCACGAAGAGTGCATATATATGCTCCATATTTTTTTAGAGGAGCTTATAAAGTACAAAATATGTATGAAATATTAAGATATTGAAATTCTTGAAACACATTAATCAATATATATCATATTATGAATTCTAAATTTTTTTCTTAATTATAAATTTTATATAATATATATATATGCCGTGTCCGTGTCCACTAAATTTTAGAAGTTGGTGTGCCTCCGTGTCCGTATCCGTGTCGTGTCGCGTGTCCGTGTCCGTGCTTCTTAATTTCTGTGTTAATTAAAGTCGTTTTAGGATTGCTTTGTTTCTGCGGTTTTATTTCCAATTGTTCAAATCCGTAGTCACTCTCTACATTTTTATCTAAGTTCCCTATCACCAATCAACACACTGTTGATGGAGGCCAACCACTTCACTTGCAGCACACGTTAGAGTTGAAAATGGGTCTCTCAATCCTTCTTCGCAAGCTCAGCATGTGCCATTATGTATTTGGCATTGAGAACAAGTTTTGGTGAAACAATTATTGCTTTCAGCTTGCCATGTTGATATGCCGCCAGATGAGGCAGCTACGATCATAGAGGCTGGATTCTCAGCAATCAATCTGATATGCTTCTTCACTACTGGTCCTGACGAGGTAAACCGTTGGCAATCCAAATCATGAGGTGCAGAAGCTCTTGCTTGTGCTCTCCAATTGCAAAAAAAGATCCTAAGTTTTCATTCCGGTCATGCAGTTATCTGTTTTTGAATGAAAATGCGCTTCTCCAAGAGCTACATAAACACTTGCATCAAGCTCCATGGAACCACAACCCAAAACGTTTGTTAATTTTTAATCTTCTGTACAAGTTACGACGGGCCTTTGCTGCTGAAACTAAAGACAGATTATCACATAGGATTTAGAGAAGGATGAACAATACCTTCTCCTAGCCATATTATGACATGATATTTTTAGAAAAATTATAAAATTTATTTTATTACCTTGTCTTTTTAATATTTATTTTAAATCACTTCTTTTTCTAAAAACTTATGGGATTTTTATTTAATTTTTCTATGGTCCATAGACATTTTTATTATCACTTACATTCTTAATTAGGATTCGTGGATTATTCCACAACCATATATTGCATTATATTTTGTGATATATAATGACTCACCTTGTTTTAAGTTTCCTTTTGCAGTAAGTTTGTCATCATGTATATTAACCAAAAATTTAGAAGTTGTCTATCAAAAAATATGGGGATCAAGGGCTCTAAATCACCCAAGTATATATAGTAAGAGACTATGTTCAGATTGGTGTTAACGAAAATATAGAAGAAGGATCAAGATGTGTTTGATTGGTATAAGATTTGGCTTCTTAATATTTTCATTATCTAAATTTGTATATTTCAATAGACAACAGAAGATTGTGATAAAATATTGGTTTGTGTAATGACAAACAAGAAATTAGGCAAATTTAATTACCCAAGTTCTCCCATATTTTTAACATATTATTTTATTTGCAATATCAGTTGTCTTTATGCGTCTATCGGAAACAACCTCTATATCAATTAAGGTTAAGACTGCATACTACTGAACCTCTCCAAACCTCACATATCAGCAAAACTTTCACTGAGTTATTGTTTTTAATGTTGTTGTAATTGTACTTATTTGTAAAAAATTTTGTAATTGTCCTTATGTGTAATGCTGATGGAAACTATTGGTCCACAATGACATACAAGAGGCTGTAAATTTTGTGTGTTTATTTTTTTATATTTCTAATTTAATGAATAAAGTGCTTACTCTAATAAGCAATTATGATAAATTTATATAAATCAATTAAAAAACAATATCAAAAGAGATTAGGAAAAGAGACAAAATTGATCTATAGTAGTTCAAATAAACATTGGCCTACATCTCCTAAATTAACTTAATAATTCATTATTTTCTTTCTTAAATGGATAAAGAGCAACCCCTATATAACATCTTCTTTGTTGAGGTAAAGCGTAATCTTTACAGATGTCTTACTTTGTCATAGATGAAGAGCAACCTTTTAAAAACCTTGTTCAAGGTCAAGAGTAATCCTCACAAAGTATACTTCAAGAAATTTACCCAGTTGTAACAATTACAAAACCATACAACTTAAAGCATTCCTCTTTTACTGATCATGCTAATGAACAAGGACTCAAAATATGGTACGAAATGCACATATGTTCTCTCATGGCCTTAAAAACACTATAGTATGCCATACGTTCTTTTATAACTAAATTATAGTTTATTTACACCTGAAACCAACTCAAATAGTTGTTAGATACAAAAAAATATCCTGGCTAATTTTTTTGTCATATTTGACTAGACAGTTACATCCTTCGACTAAGTTAGACCCCTAACCAGATATAAAGTCTCCCTTGTATCTTTTCAAATAGACCATCAACTATCTGGTTATAACACTTTAGTTAGTTGCTGAATAGTTCTTTGGTCAGTAGTAGTGCTGTAACACTCCCCTATACGAAACCTACAACCATCTACACACATAGCAACCCAAATTCATATACATGCATTTAAGGTGTATAATTTTATTTAATGCTATACATATACACATTACAAAACTTCTCAATGCTTAACATTATCATTTAATAGTAGTAATACATCTTTATTTATCATTTACACGATAATCCAAAAGAAAACATACAATTTCCTTTATCACATATATAACCATTCTTTAGTCAAAAGACACATCTAAAGGTACTTTTACTCTTAGTTGTTGGCCTTGGTCCCTGCAGATGTTTCCTATACCTCACTCCTATAACCTAGACCTACACGGATTAACACTCGTGCTAAGCTTGAAAGCTTAGTGGGGAAAACATTTAGGCCCTATTTGGCAAATAACTGATTGCATTAGCTGTTAGCTAATTCTATTCGTTGTTAACTGATAGCTGATTCTATCAGCTGATTTGACTAGCGGATTGCATTAGCTGTTTGTTAGAGATGTTTGGTAAAATTAGCTGTTTAATATTAGTTGTTTACGTGTAAAATGACTTGTAAGGATATGACTTTAAAAAAATTATAAGAGTATGAATATTATATATCTTAGTATTTTGTTGAATATTCTTATAAGAATTTAAATTTTAGATATTTAATTCTACAAAAATTAAGTTTATAAATTAATTCAAATTTTATGATGGGATATTATATTATAATATTCAACTATGATGTAAAACCTATAATCATCATTTTAAATAAGATTAAGAATTAATGTTAATGAATAAGAAATTTATTATATTAAGGTAGCATCTTCGTTATTATATTGAAAATAATTAATTATTAAAATTAAATTATAACCATAAAAACTTACAAGTATTATGATAATTTATGTTTACTATTATACAAAGATTAAAATTTCACAACTAACTTCTACTGAATTAGAATATTATACATATTAACTACGCATTTATAACGATAGAGGTTACCCCATATTTGATAGTTATTCCTACTAAGAAAAATTATGTAAGAAAGAGGCCACAATGCACACTTCAAGAGGATTTCTCAATATATATTTGATTGCAATCGTGACAAATTACAAGCAATTTCTAAAAGCAACCTTAAAAAGGTATCATTTTAATTAAGAATAATTGTAAAAAAATTATCTCTGTTTACCACGTGGCTACCATATAGGGTACGTGATATTTAGTTTTAATAAAAAAATATATGTTAAAACTAATTAACCCTAAAATTGTTTAGGCTTTTTTTTCGCCTGCTAGTTTTACATTAACTCCGTAATACCCTTCATCTTCTCCTGAGCTTCCACTTTCTTCTATTCTTCTATTGGACCTTCTTACTTCCTCCACTTTCTTCAATATCACATCTTGTTTGCACAAAAGCAAGTCCAAGCGGTGGGTGGGTGGTCAGAGATTCCATAGGAACAGACGATGAAGGCGAGCGGTGGGTGGTCAAAGATTGATCGACAATTGTAGTTGCCTCCGCGCTTTAAACTTGACCCATTCCGTTCTACTGACTATTAATTGCCTAAAGAGAAAGGGAAACTAAATAATTTTGAATGTAAGTCACTTCTTTTTTATTTTGAGTAAGTATGAAAATAGACGGATTGAATTTGAGCTACTTACGAACCTTAGTAATCTCAAATGAAAGGAACAGGGGGGAAAAAAGAAGAAAGAGGAAGAAGAAAAAGAAGACGATGGAAAAGACTGAGAGCAGAGAGTAAAGAGTAAAGAGGGGTAATGCCGACATAAATCAATCAACTATCTTCAAACGCCCCAGTAAAGGAGCTGGTTAAAAAATAGCTTGTTGGGTAGAATCAGCCAACCCAACTAGCTCTTAACCAAACAAATAAAGAGCTTATTAATATGAGTCAAACAACTAATTTAAGTCAAACAACCAAAAAACAGTTAAAAAGATGTTAACCAAACACGGCCTTAGTTTGGATGACCACTCACTGCAGTCATCCACCAAGCACACACATTCAGAAATATTACAACTCACATACCATAACTTCACTTTCATGAACCAATCATTGATATTTAAACCTTATGTAAACAATGATGACATACTTAAGCAAAGTGCATAATGCAAATATGCTCTAACATATTATCCATGTATAGAAAATGTGCATTTATAAGCCAAATATTGATATTCAGCGCTCATTGATACAAATTATTGATACAAATGCAAATGTTCATCAATACCAATTATTTATGTTGTCATGTTGTATTTCTCATTTATAACCATTTACTTTACATTCTATGTTAGGCCTACACATTTTCGTGGGTGTGGATAACGGGAGCTGTGGATATCTGAAGATATAAAAATGTGGATACACGAAATGATCAAACTGTGGATATCTGAAGGCATTGAATTGTAGATATTTGAAGGTATCGAACTGTGGATAACTGAAGGTATCGAAGTGTGGAGACACTACAGTCTCAAAATGAAGACACCATTGATGTCAAAACTATAGCAGCTGCGTTGTATCCCCATAGGCATACCTATCTATCCATTATCAAGACAAGCCAGACACTATAACATTTCTTTTAAGTATTTGCAAATTTAACAATTCATAAATTAACAAATCATATGATATACATTTCAAGTCATAAAATATGCATTTGCATTCATACAAGCAAGTCATGCCTTACCACTATTAAAGGGATATCAAAATCACACTAGTATAATCATATTATACACATATGAGCAATAAAAATGCAAACAAATCATTTATGTACATGTAAGTTTTCTTTGGAATCCATTATGCTCAATCTTAAATTTCAATATTCAATCACCTAATTCACCTATGGTAAGTTCTATTTCTTTTATTTCTATGTGTTTGAAAAAGTTTCATACACATTTAAAAAGGTTCGAATAAGATTCCGTAAAAAATAAAAAATAAAACAAACTCAAAATAGTGTAATTTGAGCCAAGCCCACGATGGTCTAAAAATAAGCAACCGGTTAGAAGCAAATCATATGACAAACTCCAGTCGTTACTTAATATGCATATATAAAAAGTTTGAATTATTTAAGTCTTCAAGGCATTTTTTCCCCTATATCTCTAGTTTCTATAGAATAAAAAACATATCGTTTGTACTTCTAAATCATAAGATATAGACCAAATATCACAAGCTACTCCAAAACAGAGACAACATCATGTCACCATTTTTTATCTCAATTTCTAATGTCATAAAGATAGAATTGCATTGGAGTCTCTTCTAGAGATTTGTATTATCGTGTCTTAGGTTTCATATACAACTAAAATCACCCAATTTGGAGGTTTGTAGGTTGAGTTATGACTTAAACAATGAGACTGACTTAAACAAATCCTAGATAGAATTTCACTACACGATACTTTCTTGTCATATACAACCAAGTTCATGCAGAGTAATACCAATAATCATCCCAGAAACCATTACATATCCAAATTAATCTTTATAACCATTCAAACATATACACAAGGAGGATTTAAACTAACTGTAGTCCTAAACCTCAAAATTGACAAAGTAGGTCTTCTATTGCCTTTCCTTCCCTTCCTCTTTAGTTTTGCTTGACCCACCAACTAGAAACACCACAAATATACGTCTCAATCTCACTTCCAACCTTATCATTTCATTTCTTCATAAGCAAAGTAAGAAGAGATAAAGGTGAAGAGCAAATCCCTAACTTTTACCTTGATTTCTACCTAAGATTGGCTTGATTTCTTACATAAACAATGATGGGATGAAGAAGGTGAAATGAAGAGGACAAAAATCTAAACTTGAAACCCCCAAAATATCGTGTATCTCCCTTTCCATATACCCATTCCAAAGCTTTCAAGTCTCACACATATGCTTAATTCCTATTAGACACACATGCTTTATTATTATTGATCACACATGCCTTAACCCAATTGGTCCATGTGTTAACTTTAGAAAAATTGCATATTGGTTCTTCTTCTTCCTTCACTACCCACATTAGCCTGCAATCTTATCAATTAATTTCATTCCCCTATGTCTTAATTTTCTAATGGAATAAATTTCTTGCAATTTGGCTAATTACATTGGGAGTTATACCCTAAAAATTACAGGTTGTTCAAAAAGAAGAACAATAGCCATAACTCAACTTCAAAACAAAATTCAAAACTCTTAAAAGCAAAATCAGATTTTGGTTCCTTTATGAAAGTTTTAGACTTATGTCTCTAGTTTAATCTCCAATTTGGAGGTCTACAGACCAAGAGATGGCCAAATTACAGATGTCTATTTAGTGGAATCTATCCATTTAGCAACGTACACATCAAAAATTAAGTAACTTCAGTCTTATCATGTAACAGCAATACAAAAAAACATCCAATTTAACCAACAATTTCCCTTACATCACATTCACAAACCAAGCAAACATACCAAAAATTTCCCTACATGTTTCACATCTAAGTATACATATTTCACGTCTAAGTATATATGTCCATGCCGAAGCGGACAAATTATTCATTTACCCATGTCTTTTTAAATACCATTATGTCTCTTATTATGCTTAAATGTACTAAATTCGTTATTTTCACTTCTTAATACACCCTAGACAAGCTATAATACTTTTAGGGTATATATTGGGGCCTTACAAGTGCAATCAATAAATACTAAATGGTCTAGTCAATATATAGTGCAAAATAGTTTTTATTCACCAAATCATCTAAACTTAAATTTTAACCCTCCAACTTCCTTCAAAAATTAAAAACTCTTTTCTTTAGAAAAACTTGATTCAAAATTCTTTTAAAAATTCTCCAATAGATGATTTGTTAATCAAGAGATTTTCTTTAAAACCTCCCTAATATCCTGTTGATTGTAATAAATTATATGCAAACAAAGAATATTGCTCTCTTTTTATATTTAAGTTTTCATTTTTTTGTACTAAATAAAAAATGCTATTTTTGCACTTAGTTAAATTAGTGAACAAAGAATATTGTCCTCTTCTTATATTAAAGTTATTTTATTTTTACTATTTTTTTTTCATTTTGGCACTACACGTATTTTTTCCTTTGAAATTTAAATGATCTCATATTGATGAACTTAATAGTTTAATTTGGATCTAATTGATTTCGTCTTAGACTTTTCGTACAATCTGCAACGTAATGTCTTGGTTGAAATCTTTGCCGACAAACTATTTCTAAGGTTAAAATCATTATTACTGCATTTTACTGAACGGTCTTTGGACCAGAGTGCTTGCTAAACGTTAAGTACATTAATGTTGTCTCCGTCCGGGACATTTCATTACGTCTTAAAATTTAATAGCAAAAAAGCACACAGTCGTCACAGGTAACATTGTACTGACACCGAATCCTTTCTCAGCATTTGGGTTCGAGAGGTAACATTGTACTGACACCGAATCCTTTCTCAGCATTTGGGTTCGAGCTTCAAAGTATAAAACAACCATCCCAGTTTGACCTTAACAAGGAAATAAGCGATTTAAGATCTTCTGTTCAGTTGAATGGTATTTTATTTTATCTTATAAATCTCAGTCATTTATTTATATAGGCTTCGCGTAGATTTCGCATAAATAAATGGCTGAGATTTACGGAACAGAATAAGACTCTATAAAACTAGATAAAAGATCTTGTCCGAAGGGATGATAATACATTTTTTTTTTTGCAGTTTCTAGTTGAAAAAACTAATTTTTTTTTTAAAATGGAAACATCCATCCTTCGAGTTCTTGGCTGTCTACAGTTCAAATGAAAGGGATTTAGGTTGACATCTCAGCGTGGTCCATTTGTTTGCCAAATGGTCCATAATTAAAGCATTGATAGTGATTGTTGTTCTTTTGGGTTTTTTTTTCTTCTCCTAAACTTATTTTAAGTTTAATTTTTCGTGTAAATCTTTTACTTATTTTTTAATTTTATGATCAAAATTTATCACACATCAAAAGGTTTTATCTCCTTTTTCAGGTTAACAAATAAGGTATGAAGTGGGCTAAATCTCTTATTCAATAGGAAATATTAAAAGATACAATGCCTAGTCAAAGATAGATTTAAGTTTTTTAGGGTGGTCGAATTGGTGGAGTGAAAGGCATGAAACTAAAAGGTCATGTGTTCGATTTCTTCTATTTACACTCTCTCGATCGAGCCCGTGCACATCCTAAAGACTATTGTGTTAATCTGAAGGTTTACCCAGTGCACATCCTAAAGGTAGCGGCTACCTCTGTTTCAAAAAAAATCTTCTAAAACAAATTTTTTTAAATTTTCATTAATTTTATTTTGTAATATTTAACTTTTATATTTACTTGTTATTAATTGCAGGCATTTATCATAAACCAAATTAAGGTAAAATTTCATTAATTAGCTAAAAATTCACAAGTTTGAGTCGCAAAAAGAGTATGATAATTGGCATTAAACTGGGATAAAATGGAGAATTAAATATTTTCGTTTTTTAAAAAATATGTCAATTTCTCCGTGCCCTTGAACTAAGCATCATTTTTAACCATGTTACTCTCAACTAGGTCATAAATCAGTATATCACATGACAACTACAGCTTTCGTCAATTAAAAGAATAGCTGATATCACATAACTCTCTTGCTTTTCAAAAAACTGTTTAATATTTGAATTTAATCCTAAAAGCAATTTTTTGTTTTCAAATTGTAAAAATTAAGCCTTTTTCCTAATATATAAGTAAATAATTCTCTTTTAAGTAAAAATATCTACTCAAAACTTGAGTTGACGGTAGGACGAAACTAAATTACTTAAGTTTACTACGCATCCGCTTGTTAGGTGGAGCCCTCCTGACTTCGACAAGAGTAATCATGAGCGAATCCTCTTATATGGGATTCGAACCCACGACATGGGGCTAATCTTAGGTTCATATATGAGCTCTGATACCACTGATCTATGCAAGACTCGAGTTAAATGATGGAACCAAATTACTTAATTCCTTTGTGAAATTCAAAATTATATGAATAGCCACTGCAATTATAGTTATAACTACAATTAATTTGTGCATTAACGGAGAGAAAATGATAACTGAACTCAAGCTGACAGCAAATTCATTTCAACAAATGCAGGCGTTGAAAGAGCATGGTGATCTGTTATTGGTAGTACAGTAAAAAACATAATTAGAAAGAACATTAAAGACAAAAGAACAAAAGGAAAGCGGAAAAAGTCAAAAGAGCCAATTTTGAATTAAGGCGTAGAGCATTGAGAGAATATGAGAAGGGCTAAAGACATAATGGATACTGTCGGAAAATAAGATCCTCTTTTCAATTTTATGGTATTTTATTGTGTCCAGTAAATCTCAACCATTTATTTATGCGGGTTCTGCGTTGGTTCCACATAAATAAACGTAGAACCTACATAAATAATTGACTGAGATTCACTGATCACAATAAAACACCATAAAAATTGGAAAGAAGATCTGAACTTGTGTCGGGTGAATGTTTCTTATCTGTTAGAAAGAAAGATGCCCAACTAACTCAACTACCCTGCATTGCAAATCATCACAATTGGCGGGGCCTTTGATTCAACTGTAGTTGTCCAACATCCATCCTTGTGTTTTACTCAAGCTTTCATCTCAAATGGTGGAATCGTTCACCTTAGGTGTTCCCACACCTCGACCCGGCAGAATAGTGAGAGGGTAAATCATGGTCTGATCTTAGTCAGCTTTTCAGAAGGGTAGCTTAACGTCGGTGCGTACAAAGAGTCATCAGATTGGATGAACTCCCACACTACCACTGCCAAGACTCAAACCTGAGACCTTGATCTTAACTTGCCCTTCCAATAACCAATTGAGCTATCCATGCGGGCATTATGTTTTTACTCAAGCTTGTTATAGTTTCAAAAGAGAATGAAATGTTACTTTTGACTTCGTTTAGAAAACAGACCACATGCAGCATGCACTATATGTCATTATTTTTCTGCCCCACCATTTGCCCTTTCCTCAATTCACGCATAATTATTCGGTCCATCTTCTATATTAGCCACGCTCAGTTTCACACAATGCATGCAGAAGCAAATTTTCACATCTTTTTCTTTCCAAATGGCTTCCTTCATTTTCTTCTTGCTTCATCTTCTGTCCATAGCCTCCCAAATCCATGCTAGAGACAGTCTGTTCTTTAGCAAGTTCACTCATTTCAACACTCAAAAGAAAGTTGAGTCCCAAGTCCCACAATTACAAGTACCTGCGTCAAGTCCTACACTAGCACCAGCTCCTGCCCCGGTCTCCAAGCTCAGTACTCAATCTGGGTACGGCCCTTTTGGTCCTGGTTCTGGCCTCGTAGTGCCAAAGAAGTCCACCACCACCGCGGGTGATGAAAATGATGAGTTTTTGGATGGAGAGCATGACAGTGAATCCTTTAACAATAATGGCTTCACCACCACTAACTACAACAACAACGAATTATACGAGAATCAAGAGAAGAAAGGGATGAGTGACACCAGGTACTTGGAGAATGGCAAGTACTACTATGATGTGAAGAATAAGAAGGACTATCCTGGGACGGAAAGTATGCAGAACCAAGTTAATGGCTACTCTCGCGACCAAAATAACAATGGCTACCGTCTTGCTTCTTCTCAGTATGAGACAGGGAGTCAAAGCTCCAACGATGGCTTCACCGACAATTACAACACCAATGTGTATGAGAACGGGCAAAAGGACACGAGCTACTATGCTCAAGTGAATGAGAATACTCAATACCAAAGCAACTACTCTGGATCCAATGAGCACCCTTACGAGTTCAACACCATGGAGGAGTATGAGAAGCAACAGGGTATTGTGGACTTGCCATAAATTAATACAAAGTCGTCATAGTAAAAAAAACAAAAACCAAAAATCAAGTTATTTAGAAAAGGATGAAATTAAGCCTAAGTTATGAGGAGTTTTGCAACTCATCTTGTGTGATTTCTCATGTTTAGGTAGTCTCACTTATATTTGCACTTTTCTTTTTTTCTGTATGGCAGCCCCAAAAGGATTGGAGGAGTTGATAGTTGTAGATTTGGTTGAAATTGGATTGAGATTGTACTTAGGGTCTTCGGCCCTTTTTATATTATCAATTAAGTGTCCCCAACAATTGCTACAAGCAATATATGAATGTGGAATTTTATTAGTGGCACACAGAATTGCTCCTTCCACGAAAATGATGAAACCATGTTGAGTTTATTGACCATAACACGTGATTCTATACTTGAAAAAAAGTTACAGTTGCAAACTGTTTCGAGTTCACTATAGCTTTTCCTATTTGAAACGAAAAGCGAAAGAGAAAAGATTATAGAGGTCCTCCGTGATTGAAGTGATTTGAACAGATTGCTTTTACTTTTTAATTCTCTGCCTTTTTCTTTTCTCTCTTTGGAATAAAGATAGTATCCATTGATACTTAATTTAGAAAATATATATCACTTGAAATGGGAAAAGATAGAGTCAATCTTGCATTCTTCAGATAATTAGTGGTTCAGCCGAATTCTGCAAGACCGGAATATCGCTGTTTTGATCCATCATCTTAGGAAGCTTCGTTTATGGAAAACCTGCAAGACAAACAAAGACTCTCCGGGGGTTGTCTCCCGGAAGGCCCCTCCGACGCTCAAGTCAGTCTTTTTGAGAGTTTTAGGTTTTTTGAGAATAAAGAAACTACTAGGGTTTTTTTCCGTCCTTTTATCATGGTTGAACATTACCTTATATACGCAGTAGGCTACCATTAGGTTTAGGTTTCTACATGACTCATCGTGTCTGCATGGGAGACGACTTCTTACTTACCGGGCCGTTAATGCCTGGACTCGCAGCTGGGACTCACTGGGCCGGGCCTCATTAGGCCGACCCGACCAATATGTATAATAAAAATAGATAAAAATAATTTAAGAATGAAAAATTAAATAATTAATATTTTAACAAGTTGTGATAGGTGAAACTAAATTAAATTCATTTTCTGTAAGGGTCGACTCATGTTCTGCGTCATAAGTTCATCAAATTGCCAATAATAATCTTGTTCCAGGGACTATGATATTTGGTATAATTTTGTGTTGCAGATTGGTTAACCCTTTTGGTTATCAATAGAGTGTTTAAAGATAGGATCTCAAGTTTTTTCTTAGAAACCCTCAACGAGTTGGATTGTGATGTGGCGACAGCATAATAAATTTTTTTTGGTTGTTCAGTATACTAAGCGAATTCCAATTATAAAAAGGTACTTTTAAGTCATTCACATTTAGACTAATTACCGTTCGAACTTAAGCCATTCACATATAAGGGGGTTCAAACTTACGACTTTACTTAAGTCAGGAGAGTTCCTTACAAATTTATCAGTATCCTGGGACTAATTTGATCGGTCAAAGGTACTATTATGTTATGGTATATTTATGAGTTTGGAAGGAGAGAGGTTATTGAGTATTGGCAACGGTGACAAAGGTACTACTGTTACTAAAATTATCACTCGTGTTATTAGTATTGTTGTGATTTGTTGAAGATACGAGAAATTGCCAGATATATTGTCATGGTGAGATTTTTATCGATGGATCTTTCTTAAGATTATAATTGATGATTTTATCTTTAGTCAAAAATTTTAGTTTTTCTATTACATTTTGTTAATTTTTTTATTCCAAAATTATAATTATTCAGTTTTAAATAAAATTATTTTTATCGTTTTTAATTTTTATTACATACGTGTTTGTTAATTTGATATTAAGATTAGATTATGTATCGTTTTACGTCAATTAAACATTAACAATATAATAAATGGTGGACTATATTTGAAGTAAAGTAAATTTTCAAGTATTTAATTAATAATTTATAGTTTTGATTAATATGACAAAAGATGTTGTTTTAAGCTCCTTTTCATATTAACTATCTTGTACATGATTGACGATTCTTAACTCTATAGCTGTGCTCCCTTTATTTTAGCTAATCCAACAACCCCAGGTAGCTTTTTGTCTTTGTTTTTTATGAGCACATAAATTTAGGTGTCATTTAAAGAGAAGTGAAGGCACGGCTGTAAATGATTGCTGTATATTTTTTTTAATAATTTTTAACCATGAACTAGTTAAAGTACAAGCAGCCAATAAAAATAAAAATGTCAACCAAAGTAAACTTGTCGTTTTGGATTATAAAAGTAATTCTAGTAATGATTTGTTAGTTATATAGTTAACGATTAGATCGTCCTCGCTTGAGCTTATGCACTGTATCAGAGCAAAAGCATCCACCAACTATGCAGACTTGGAATCTACTCATGGTGTTTTGGACTTTCATGAAAATGGATTGTAGCTTATAAACGTTTTGGTACTATATTGTAAAAAGAAGAATCACAGAGGACTTTATCTTTGGTGCTGATATCATATGCATATTCTAATTCTTCCAGATCCACCAAATGACATCATCTAGATTTAAAGTGAAAATGATCTTACAATTTTGTATGCATGTCATGTTAGAAATACAGCTGTAAATAGGAGTTAATGTTTTACCTTACTTAAAAATTAATGTTTTACCTTATTTAACTACCTTTATACATACATATAATCTTTCAAAAATCAAGGAGAATACTCTTTTCAAAATTTCTCTAATTTTATATAATATTAGAGCAGGCTTAGATAAATCCTAAAACTAATATTCCCAAAATGTGTTGTCCATGTTGCCACACTGGTACAAGCTTGTCAATTGATTAATTGTCTCTTCTCCATCTCTTTTCACGTTGTCCTCCCCTCACTGTTAATGTCCGATACCGCAGCTGAGACCTTAACTCCAAAGAAGATGGTTGAACTATCATTGTCGTTTTTCTTGTGTCTATAAAAAAATTTCATGCCTATTGAATGGATAAAACCACGACATATGGGAAAAGCCAAAGGCTATGATGAATGTCCTCAAGGAAAAAAATAAATTAGGCTTCATCAATGGTAGTTTGGAGAAGCCCATGGTTAATTCGCCTAAAACGAGTTGTTAGGATGTTTGCAACTCTATACTGATTTCATGAATTTTTAACTCGATCAATAAATCCATTCAACCCAATGTTGCCTACAAGGAGACCACCAAGGTGGATTGGGACGATCTATGAGATCGTTTTAAATTAAGAATACTCTACAGGTTCATGAATTGAAAGGGAAACTTGCTTCACTCCGACATCAGGGCATGACCGTGATGGCTTATTTTACAAAATTGAGGATAATGTGAGATGAGCTTAGTAGTTATTCCAAGGTCCCAAATTGTACTTGTGAAGCTGCACACGAATTCCTTTGCAAGCACAAAGAGGAGAAGTTGCATCGATTCCTTACGGGGTTGGATGATGTAGTTTTTGGAACTGTTCGATCTTAGATATTGAACATGGATCCACTACCAGCAAGGCTTATGCCTTAATTACTAAAGAAGAATGCCACAAGTCCATTGTTCGAAGTTAGGAAGAACATGTTTACGTGGTGGCCCTAATAGAGCAAACTACAACCATACCAAAGCCTAGTCTTTAGGTTAGATAATCATGGCAAAAAGGGGGCAACAAGAGGTAATGCACATATATTACGACAAGATTGGCCACGAAGTTTTGGAGTGGTTTGAGATCATCAGCTATCCTCCTTGGTGGAGAGGACCACAAGGTCGGCGTCATAATAAGGTAGCTTGTAGTCAAGAGTGTAAAATATGAGAAGACGAAGAGAATGAATGGAATATTTTTCACTGTGTATTTCATTTACAACGTGTGTATTATATACAGATTGAAAAGTTCTAGAATGCGAGATTTATTCGC
>JANKOE010000009.1:1740755-1758281 GCA_026284465.1 Erythroxylum citrifolium | reverse complement strand
TCAATTATGTCACAGCGAAATAGTCAAAATTAATTTCAGAAGAACAAAAAGTCCTTGAGTAACCTTAGTCAAGTAAATATCCTTCCATCCAGCTATGTAACGGAAACGAAGAAAACGAACCCACAAAAGAACTTCCCCACATGACGTTCAAATTTGAACTGACTCTAGGAAAAGAAAAGCATCAAATGCTTGAAATCCATACGATCCCATCCAGCATTTCTTTCAACCCATCCCTCAATAATTAAAACCCAACAACAAAAAGCAATTTATCAGCCGAACACGAGGAAAAAAAAACACCTACTTTTCCATTAAGCCACATGCGATCCTGGTCAAAGGAAGGACTAACAGCAACAGTAGTGGTGGTACAGAGGTGAGAGGGATCAAGAGTAACACTGATGCTATCATTGACGGGCAAAATCAGGGTCTCATCCCTCTTGCCCCAGTACTTAATCACAGCAATGTTAGTGGGGGTCTGAGCAGTGACTATCCTCACCCATGAAGAGTCTGCTGCCATTGTGAGCCAATAAAACAACAGGTACACAGATCGGAAAACAAAGGGAGCAACTACAGAGGATAAAAACAGGAGAAGAGAGAAAGACCAGGTATGTGCTACCACTTAATAGTGGAACATGGGAGGCAAATCATAATGAATTAAATAAATCAAATACTGAATAAAATAAAGAGGTAAAAGTTGTTGGGTGGTCTGGTGGTGGGATTTGCCGGTAAGTGCGTGTGTGTGCTTGCAAGATAATATAATATCGTTGTGTCAGTGCGAGACTGATGAATTTGGGAGAAGAAAGCGAGATGAGGGAGAGGCGAGCACGACGAAAACGACATCAGGGGAGTTCCGTTGTGGGGCTCGGTTTGGCCCCATTAGTCTCCAAATCAAACATTTTTATTTCATTTTTTAGACTTCTAGAGAAAGAAAAAAAAAGGAAGACAAGTTTATTTTTAAAGTTAAAACAAAATAGGTATCATATTAAAGATTGTAATTTTCAGTTCATTTTCATACAGGATAAAATATAATGCATTAAATCTTTAGCTAGTCTGCGAAATTGTTGAAGATTTAATTATTTCACTTCACAATAGGTATGCAATTTCGCGTGACCTGAAGATCCATTTAAAGCTGGCCGAAGATCGTATGAAGTCACAAGTAGATAAAGGGCGACGGGAGGTTCAATTTTTGGTTGGCGATTTTGTGTATCTTAAGCTACAACCATACCGATAGAATTCAGTTGCTCTCCACAGTTCTCTTAAGCTATTAGCCAGGTTCTATGGACCTTATGAAGTTCTAGAAATGGTTGGTCTAGTAGCTTATCGTTTGCGTTTGCCTGTAGGTGCTCAGATTCATGATGTCTTCCATATCAGCCTCCTTCACAAATACTTGGGATATAGGCCGACACCAATTGCAGATCTACATCTTGTCACTGACGAGTCTAGGGTGCTTCCCTCACCAGAAAAGATATTGGATCAACGCACAATCCAGAAAGGTCGTTATCGTCCCTATACGGAACTCTTGGTTCATTGGAAGGGAATTGATGTTGCGGATGCTACATGGGAAAATTACAGGCGGTTCTCTCAAACTTACTCTAACTTTGTTTTTGAGGACAAGGACAATTTGGGGAGAATGGAATGATGAGAGACAGATAGCATGATCACGTACTGCAAGAGAAAATTAAGGCTTGCATGGACGCAGTCAACATGGTTTATTGGGTTGGTGTAGTCAGCAAGTTATGGAGCTGAAGTCGTGCATCATGTTAGCAGATATCCATGAACTTTTGCTTGATATTAGGAGTAGAATTCACGTTCTAGTTGTCCTATTTTATTGCCATTTCAAATTCCAGTTGTTAAGTGGTTAAGCCACTACTTGTTTCTGCTGCCTCTGTTAAAATGTATCTCACTGATCTTGGGTTGCTATAAATCAGATTGAGACAAGGGAATAAACTCATGGATATTTACAGCTTCTAGACTCTGCCCTCTCTGTTCTTCTATTCTACAAAATCTCTTTATCAATAAGACGGTACGTTATCATCCATAAAATGTTGTGATATCGTCAACAATTGACATGTTACCAGAAATATACTGATGCTTTTATCATGAACTGGTGTACAATGCCAATGCCGTAAAATTTACATCCGATACACTCAACTTTCCAATTTTAACGACGTTCTAACCCCAAGACCGAATATGATGTACAAAAGAGGAGGGGGAAAATGTACATGCCAGGATGCTACCTCGTAAAGTTGACTAATTTCGTTAGCTAATTGTTCCTTGCTTGAGCTCGCATTCGCATTCTAGATCCCCATGACACCTTCCTTTTTGAATTCCCATTTGTGCACTTCCTCTGTAACTCTGTTAGCTGAGACTGCCACTGTTGTTTCCAGTCATATCCCCCGATCCATCCCTCGTTGTAGTGAGATGGTCTTCTAGCAGCGAACGAAAAGTACGATCCTCTGGCCATATCTATGTCATACAAAGCTCGGGTGTTGGGGTCAGACAAGGTCTCATATGCTTCCTGCACCTCAATGAACTTCTTCGTGTACTCATCCGTACGGTCCGGTGGAGACACATCGGGATGGTACTTTCTCGCGAGTTGTTTATAAGCATGCTTGATGTCTTTGAGAGTTCCACTCTCAGAAATGCCCAGCAAATCATAGAAATTTTCTCTTCTCACACACGGGTTGCTGACTGCAGCTAAAATCGGAGTGGTTTTAGTGGACCTGGATTGAGTTCTCAGGGAAAGGCTCTGTTTTCGGTGATGGGTGTCGAAGGTAAGGTGAGAATAAGGATGAAGAATGGTATTTGAGGCTTGGAGGTTGGGAATAGCGTAGTTGTGGAAGGTGGGATGAGCTTCGGCTGTGACAATTCCGTTACTCATTTCTTGGACTTTCAGTAATGTTCTTTATCTTATCCTCGTTGGGAAGATGGTGATTATGCTGTTGTTGTTGGAAATTACTCGGCGCCTTGTTATATACAGGTTTGAGTGAGGTCGTGCTGCAAACTAGAAAATCCCAAGACGTGTGGGGTAGTGGTACACGGAGGAGTATAAAAAAAGAATTTGTTGACAAAGGGTAGAATACAGTGGGCAAGCTAATGGGTTGGGGGATCTAGTAAGAGCTGACGATGTCAAGCGTTCCAATTGGTTTTTTGGCAGACAAGTCACGCGTGATTGAATAAAAGTGGGAGATTATTTCACCTTCGCCTAGAAGCAGTTTCTGTATTTGGGGTTGAAGATAACAATTAGTTTGGGTCTTAGCACTGTGTCTCAGTGTGTTTTCAATGACTCCATGTGCTTCTTCATCCAAAAAAGGCAACTTGCTTGAAATTCAGACAAGAGATGAATGAATAAAAATATTAGTAGTGGCATATATGTTAGCTCGAGTTTTGATGTTACTGAAAGTTTGATGACTAACGATAGAATCAACAATCGCATCTAGAAGACTGAAAAAAGCCGTGTCATGTGGGTAGAAAGTTCTATGCCTGGAAGTGCTTAGGTTCACGTCATCACATGCAAACGTTGGACAAGAACGGCAATAACAAATGACGTGTTATCTTTTGGTTGGCAGACAAATCTTGAGAAATGACTTTTTCAGGTTCTAGAATCTAGACCATTTCACTCGATTCAGTTTAATATATAAATAATCAGAAGAAAAGTATGCATACTAAATATTTGCTTCTGAACTTTTCCTTTCTTCCAGATATGGGATAATTCAATAGTTACTTGTCAGCTCACCCACCTGACGTGGGTTTTCATTATCCTAAAGTTATGTTTACTTGAGTTTTTATTAATGAAATAGAATAGAATGTAATATTATTATATTATTTGAGAGAAGAATTTATAATAGAACGAAATTAAAGAGGAATGTTTCATATTACATCTCATTCCATCTTAAACAGTAAATTTGAAAAATCTTTGATTTGGGAGGTTTAAGATAGAATGTAAAATGATGTAACCTTAGAAGGGAGTTTATATTCAGCCTACATTTGGAAACCCAAAAGAGAGAGAGAAAAGAAGAGGTGGGTTCATCCACCCTAAGTTTCATTTCCTCCTCGTTACTTTTTGATTCATTTAATGTGTAAGATTGAGATAGGTTGTATGGTTATGGATTTTGAGTTGTTAATGATGTTCTAACTTTTCCTTCGAGATTTTGCTTATATTTAATATTAATCTAGTTGAATTGTATTTACTTGATTTGGGTGTTGCGATTGATTAATGTATCTGCATGTTTCGGTAACAAATCGAAATGGCAAACCGAAGAAAAATGATTAGATTAAATTAACGAGAGTTGGGCGATCTAATTGATCTCTTAATCAATCTAGTCGATAATTTCGTGGAGAGAGATCCCGTGTGACACCCGATTGTTTAATAGAGAGCTTTAGAACTAATTAGAATTATGGGTAATTTGTGAATTGAGAGATTGCAAGTCCATAATTCGATTAGGGTTTACAATTTATGGAATGATTATAACTCGAAAGAGAATAATCAACCCTACGATCATTTAGAATTAATGATAGGTAAAATCGCCTCTCCAACAACTTGATTAACTCTCTTGACAGATTTCTATTGTTGCATTATTCTATTATTGCTAGTTTGTTTAATTTAGTTTACTTTTCAGTTTATTATTCGAATTTGAGTCTTAAACAAAGTACAACTTGAATTAAGTGATACCTAAGCATAATCTCTGTGAGATGATATTTGCTTTTTAGTACAAGTAACGACCTATATACTTGTAGTTTTTAGCATAAAACAAGTAGTTTGTTTTTGCAATCAATAAGTTTTTCTATGTGGACTGATAGTGAAGATCTTAGTCGACAACAGTAGTAACCACAATTTTGTGGATCAAAATTTAGCAAAGCAATGCGGACTGATAGTGAAAAAGGATGAGCAGTTGAAGGTGATGCTGGCAAATCGAGAACAAGTCACATGCAAAGGAATCTGTAAAGGGGTAAGTTTTTGTAAGCAAGAATACCAAAGCATGGCTAACTTCTATATTCTACCTATTGCTGCGCGTCCAGTAGTGTTGGGGGTTCAATGGTTGGCTACACTGGGATCGATTCAGACCGACTACAGGAAGCTGACTATGGTGATCCATGATAATGGGAAATTAGTGGTCTTGCAAGGCATCAAGTCTGATAAATCCGAACCTTCTCTAGGAAGGAATGCAATTTAATGTTTAGTTCTAGTTTGTGGTTATATGCATCATCCCTTAAGCAAAACTCTCCAAATATCCTACATACTGCCCTCGACTGGAAAGCTCACCCCACCGAAATACAAAACTTGCTCCTGACTTACCACCAAGTCTTCAAAGAACTAAAACATTTACCACCAGAAAGAAGCCATTACCACCACATACTACTCATTTCAAATAGCAAACCCATTTCGGTTCGACCCTACCACTACCCTTTTTATCAAAAGACTGAAATCAAAAAGATGGTCCAAAAACTCGTCACCACTGGGTTGTTTCGACTAAGCCGTAGCCCATTCTCTTTACTAGTACTACTTGTAAAAAAATTGGATGGAAGTTGGCGATTTTGTGTTGATTACCGAGCACTTAACAAAATAACGATCAAGGACAAGTTTCCAATCCTTATTATTGATGAGTTATTGGACAAATTACACAGATCTAAGTTTTATTCTAAACTTGACTTAAGATCCGGATATCACCAGATCCGAGTTCAAAACAAGGACATCCACAAAACAGCTTTTTGGACACATGAAAGGCACTACGAATTCGTTGTTATGCCGTTTGGTCTCACAAATGCTCTAGCCACCTCTCAAGCCTTGATTAATGAAATATTTCGTACTTACTTTAGAAAATTCATTCTTGTATTTTTTGATGATATTTTAATTTATAGCAGGACTTGGACAACCCACCTTGAGCACTTGGAAATTGTCCTTCAAATACTGGAGAAGCATCAGTTGTTTGCAAAAGATAGCAAGTGTCAATTTGGTGTTACGGAGGTCGATTTTCTTGGCCATGTGATATCAGAACAATGAGTGGCAGTGGATCCGAAAAAATGCAAGCAGTACTTGAGTGGTTGAAGCCGACAACAGCAAGGGGTGTCAGAGGATTTCTAGGCCTCGCCGAATACTACCGCAAGTTCATCAAACATTTTGGAGGTATCGCTTTTCCCCTTACTCAACTATTAACAAAAGTTGGATTCTCTTGGAATACAGAGGCAGCTAGAGCCTTCGAGCAACTCAAAACTGCCTTATCTTCTCCACCAATTTTGGCTCTCCCTGACTTCTCCAAGGAATTTATTACTGAAAATGATGTTAGTGGTTCCGGAATTAGAGCAATATTATCTCAGGAACCCCGCCCGATTGCATATTATAGCGAGGCCTTGAAAGGGTCGGCATTACATCTCTCCACTTATGAGAAAGAAATGTTAGCCATTGTTAAAGTCGTCCAGAAGTGGTAGCCCTACCTTTTAGGGAGACCTTTCCTGGTTCGTATGGATCAACGAAGCTTGAAGTTTCTCTTGGAGTAGCGAATAACTACATCAACCCAAGCAAGATAGTTACCAAAACTTCTTGGCTATGATTACAAGATTGAGTATCGCAAAGGGAAAGAAACCCAAGGAGCTGATGGCTTGTCCAGAAGAGTTGAATGTAACATGACTGTTTTGTCATTCCCTATAGCTGATTGGTGGCCTAAATTGCAAGAAGAAGTCAACATTGATCCTTTTTACAGAGAAGCTGTGTGTACTTGCCCACCTGGTTGTGAACTGAATTTTCGGAATGAGATTTTATAACTAAATAACAGGATTTATTTGAGTCCTAAATGCTCTTTAATTTCCTCTCTATTAGTTGAATGTCACTCGACTTCTACAGGAGGTCATTTTGGCTACCTGAAAATGCTGTCTAGACTTAAAAGAGATTTTCAAGGGATAGGAATGCGACAAGCAGTGAAAAAGTTTTTGCGTGAATGTAAAGTTTGTCAGTGCAACAAGTATGAGACCACCAAACCTGCTGGCCTCCTCCAGCCACTTCCAATTCCCAATCGCATATGGTCAGAAATTTTAGCTGATTTTGTAGAAGGTCTACCCTCTTTCAATGGATACGCGGTAATTCTTTTGGTAGTTGACAGGTTATCTAAATATTGTCACTTTATTCCAATGAAACATCCTTTCAATTCTGTTACTGTTGCTAAGGTGTTTATGAGGGAAATAGTTCGTTTACATGGGATACCAGAAACAATTGTGAGTGATAGGGATAAAATTTTCACTAGTACATTCTGAAATGAATTATTCACATTACAGAAAACTAAACTATTAATGAGTTCCAGTTATCATCCGCAAACAGACGGACAGACCGATGTTGTCAACGCAATGTGGAACAGTACTTGAGATGCTTCACAAGTGATTAGCAAAAAAAAAAGGATTGACTGACTACCATGGGCAGAATTCAACTATAATACAAGTCTCCATTCAAACACTCGATTAACTCCCTTTGAAATTGTGACCTCCACCCACACTCACATCTTATATTCTTGGAACAACAAAAGTTGCCGCTGTTGAGGAAATTCTTCATGTTAGGATTTAATTTTAATATATCCTATGTTTATTTTTATTTTTGGCATTTTTAATTAGACATGTGATTTTTCCTAATATCCTGTGTTGATGTGCCTAAATTGGAAGTTATCTAACATTATCTTTTTTGAAAAGGATTTATCTAAAGGCTATCTTCAAGTGGCATGATTGATGGGAATTAGGGCTGTGTGGCTTGGCTGATGTGGGAGAGGTTGTAGAGCTTCTTCTTGTGTGATGCACAGACTCTCTTTGGGTGGTGTAGACGATAGTGTGTAAAAAATCTGGGTTGAATAGTTGCTGAATAAAAAGCTGTGTTGTTGCCTTTTGATCTATTGTTTTGAGTGTTTCTCTTGCTGCCGCATAGGAAAAAACAACACAGCCTTTTGATCTATTATTTTGAGTGTTTCTCTTGCTGCCGCATAAGACAAAACAATTTATTTTCAACAAGTAGTTCAATGGTGAAGTTGGCTGCTGCGTTGCGGTTTCTTTAATCTTCTGATTGAGTTGTCTTTACCGGGGTTGCTTTTGGTGAGAAATCGTGTGTGCTTTTGGAAAGGGGGCTATTGCATCGTTGTTAGTGATTTAATCTTGAAATTGAGCAGTCTTTGGTTAAGAGCTTTGGTCGCAACAGTATATCTCCATTAGTCTTATTTTTCCAGCAAGCTATCAAAGGGTGAAGTGTTGTCGAAGTTATTGCTGGATGATTTAAATCATTTGATATTTGCAGCATAAAGTTTGTCTATTTCGGTGATGCTACTACTTGAGTGTTTGGTGAAGTTTTTCAGAACTGAATCTTGTTACGCTCTTGATTATCTTTGTCTTTACTCTTGAGTAGAAATAGTTGAAAAAAATTCTCTGACGAGGTTAACACGAGTCGGTCGTGTTATTTGGGCTTGAAGATCTTTCACGGGTAGTTAAGTTGTGGGTCGGTTACATAGATTGGGTCTTACGGGGTAGATCAACCTTGTGTAATTTTTGTGAACTACAGTGAAAGAAATTAATCTGGGTGAGGGCCCCGCAGACGTAGGCAAGGTGTGCCGAACTGCGTTACCAAACGTCGGCGTCTTTGGCATTTTGCTTTTGTGATCGTCGTTTTAATTGTGAGAAAAATTAATTTTAAATAGTCTGCGAATTTGTTGACGATTTAATTTTTTTCAAGTTTGTTACTGGAGGAGAATTGTTTGATATTATTGTAAGTTTCTAGTATCTTTTGCTTCATCCTAGCTTTTTCATGGAATTGAAAGTTAAAGCCTGTGCATCCTCAAGATATTGTTATTCTTGTTCCAAAGTTGCTAGTCCTTATTCAGTCGTAGCAGACATTTATCCCAACTTGGCTTAATATACAGGTCCAGGGAAGATTGCCAGAAAATGAAGCAAGGAGGTATTTTCAACAGCTTATAGATGCAGTTTCACATTGTCATAGTAAGGGTGTGTATCACAGAGACCTGAAAGGTAAACCCTTATGTTAACACTTGACTCCTTTGATTACACGATCTCCTGCTTTGATCATGACTTTATCCTTTCCTTATGTAGCCTGAAAACCTTCTACTAGATTCTAATGAAAATCTGAAGGTTTCTGATTTTGGACTGAGTGCACTACCCCAACAAGTAAGAATGTGTTCTCCCGTTTACCTTAGTTGACATCAAAGATCACACATACATGTACATACAAATCCTAGATATGTATGTGCATGTTCTACTTGTTATCCGTGTGATGCGGACCAGTTAGTTTTGGACTACATGGAAGATATTGATCACGGCAAGGTTTGCGGTAGGATGCAAAACAAGGCCTAAATTAGGGGCCTAATGTTGCATTTGCTTTTTTAAAAAAGACTATTTTGCTATTTTTCTGTCTTTTATTTTCCTAATCTTGCCAGTTTTCGGATTAGGGTTGTTGGCCATTATAAATAGGCCTAATTGATGTTTTCTGGGGACGATTACCTTATTTTCATTTCAGAATTTGGCTTTGCCTTTCTTTCAAGATTGCTTGTCGCTTTTGTTCATCTTTTCGTCCAATCAAACGGCATTGATTAAACTCCTGAACGGAGTCTAAACGTTCTTGTTCCATTCATAACTTCCGTTCCGCATCACTGTGCCTGCTCCATCTCCCTCTCTCCCTTTGTCTCTTGGTTTTTTCTGTTTGTTTGATGTGTTTGCTTCTATTTAATGTGCAGGGGGTTGGACTCTTTCATACCGCTTGTGGAACTGCAAATTATGTTGCACCTGAGGTACAATCTTAGCAAATGGATTATGATCTGAATTTCTCATACCAAACTTTTTCTGATGTGTGTAGAATGTATGTCAAATTTGGCAAGTTTCTTGCATAGTTTTTCTTTACGTTATTAATATGTTCCCACTTTTTAAATGAGGAGTGTTTCTCAGGTTCTTGGCCACCAAGGTTATGATGGTGCAGCGGCTGATGTATGCTCATGTGGTGTTATCCTTTATGTTCTAACGGCTGGATATCTTCCATTTGAGGAGACAGACTTCCCAACTTTGTACCAAAAGGTTCTTTTCTTAAAGCGATACGTTACAGGTTTAATTTTTGATCTTACAATATTGTGGGCAATACACTGATGTACTTCCTTCCTCATTCTTATACTACGACATTTAGACTTCTGCTTATTATCTCAAGTGGTTAACTTTTCTCATTATGTAGCCCCTCTTTTATGGGTATTTAGGTAGGGCACTATATCTCTTATCTCTCCATTTGGTCCTTTTTTTGGTACTGATGCCCTTTCCTCATCTAAAATGCACATAGAGTTTTTGGGATTTCACTTTCAGTTGAAAACATGCCAGGTGCCCCTGTAATGTTTCATGATGGAAGAGGGGTCACAAAGACCTTCCTCTTTCCTTTGCCAATTTCACAAGGGACTTTTTCTTATTGGGTTAAATTTCTATGCTGTAGGAATTTATAATCTCACCAGTATGTTTTGGGCTATGTAATGTTTCTTTTGTTGATTGACTTCAGAGCAGTAGTGTACAAGTGAGAGCTAATCCTAACTCCCATGGTTGATGATCTTCTAAGCCTTCGTAGGTTTTCCTCTAAAACACAAAAAACACATTCATACAGAGACAGGAGCTTGTATGGTGATCACATACATCGCATGATTGAACCCGAAAAAGAGAATAGCATAGAACATTCACTTACGTTATTTTATTACATTTAGGTAAGTGTTCAAAAAAGGTAAGATAACTTATGTTACAATTGAATCATAAAATTGAAATAAAATTGTTAGAAATAACAGTTGTAACAACAACTTGATGACAGGATATTATTGTGTTGGCCACAATGGTAGGGATCAACAATGAGTACTAATAAGTAGAGTTGACTGAAAAGTAATTTATTGTTGTATATAGGTGTGTAATGGTTGAAGAGAAAATATACAACTTTTACCTGACTCATATTCTTACCCGATCCAATATCTTTGACAAATTATGTATGCAAGAAACAATCTTTTACTTCAAGTGACATTAATTTTCTGCAAATAGAAGAATAAGAAGCATTGGCCATGGCGTTTCTTGGCTTCTTAGAAGTGACTAATTCATTTATGTATTTTTTATTACGATTTTCACTTGGAGATTGGAACCCAAGGATCTTTGAAGGTTCATAACATGATGCCAGACTAGAAAAATCTTAAGCTAGCTAATAGCAATATCTGAAATAGGACCATAAAGGGGGTGTAACCCACATTAGGGCCCTCAGATCCTCTGACCCAGATACTCTGGCCTTAACCTGTGCCAGTGTCAGAGTACCTAGGTCAGAGGATCAGGTCCCCACATTAGCTGCATGACGTTGATTCTTGGTGAGGCCCTTTGTTCGTTGCCTTGAGACTACCTGATATACATCTCCTAAAAATGAGGCACGCCACCAGTAGGCGGCTTGAGATCGTCTGTACCGGCTATTCTGTACTGCCCTTGTGCCAAGCCCTCCTATCCACATGTTTCACAATAAATAAATGAAACAATGTGAAATAAGTGGATAGGAGGGGTTGGCACAGGGTAGCTGGTACAGACGATCTCATCCCCCAGTAGGCAGTACTCTCTTAATATAACACCTCCTAATCTCCTATGCTCTTGCAGTTGCCTTGATTGAGAAGATGAGGCTGATTTATACCTAATAACACTACTCGAGGCACATCACCTCCAGCTTCAACAAATGGCTTAGCAGCCATATCGTCAATCTCGTAAGCATTTAAAAGAGATGTCTCCTGTCCTGTGCATGACAAGATTTCAGACATCGAACATAACCTTCGGCAATTTTGTTAGAATTGTTAAAATAAAAAAGGACTAATTGCACGAGTCAACTAAATGAAACATCCATTGCATTATCTTCTTCCATAATTACAACTAGGTTTTTGTGCTTGAAAGGCACAATATGAGGGTGGTGAACTTTTCATCACAACTGAGAAGGCTGTCTACATATAAATGACACTCCATCGCCCGTTGCCCTCCAGTAGAAGATCGATCTTCTTCTCACGCAACTTATGCATAGTAATTTAAACTTGATTTCTTCTTTGCTTGCACCTGGATAATTCCTTCATTAAAGTCCTCGTGATTCACCTGGTTTCAGGTCCCATCAGTAAATTGTTTTAGAATTCAGGCCCATAACAAGGCATGAGTTAAATTGTAATGCCAGTTGTGCCATGGGTTACCCAAGTGGAAGACAAATAAAAAAGAACCAAAACACCTAATCAAAACTATCAGCCACATAACATGAATTTGTCTTGGAGAAGATGAAAAAGTTATCGCTAACAGTGATACATTTATACCACTAGTCCGTGAGAATGCAGAATTAAGTTGTGAAGAGAGTGAAAAAGTGAAAGAGGGAACCTCTGTGGCATCACGGCGAAGAGCTAACATTCCAGCCTCCACACAAACAGCCTTCAGCTGTGCCCCATTGAAATCATCAGTTGACCGAGCCAATTCCTCAAAATTAACATCAGGATGAACATTCATTTTTCTAGAGTGGATCTACAATATCAGCAGAATTTATGTTGGAACCGAAGAGGGAAAAAAAGTCCAGAGAAAATAGTTTTAGTCACAAAACCTGCAAAATACGGGCCCTTGCTTCCTCAGTTGGATGTGGGAACTCAATTTTACGATCCAATCGTCCAGAACGCATAAGGGCAGGATCAAGAATATCAGCTCGATTTGTTGCTGCAACCACCTAAAATTCATACTAAATTTTAAGACTCATATTGTTCAACACAGGCACAAAAATACACTTTAAGTATCATTTTGAAACAGTCCTAAACCAGAACCTTCTATAAATGCTCCTAATAAGAGACACAGCTAATGCCATGCAACATCATTGATTAACCAAACCTTAATTCTCTCATCACTGCTAAAGCCATCAAGCTGATTGAGCAACTCCAACATGGTTCTCTGCACCTCCCTATCTCCACTGACTTCACTGTTCACAAGAACAAACTATTTCACCAGCCAAGGTATAAAACTGTGTATACGCCATACTCTTCACATCAAAACAAATTGACTACTCAATGATTGAAGAACTGATACCTGTCAAATCTCTTCGTTCCAATCGCATCTATTTCATCAATAAAAATGATGCAGGGAGACTTTTCTTTTGCAAGCTGAAATGCATCACGAACAAGTTTGGCTCCATCTCCTATAAACATCTGCACAGGAACTAACTTCCCTTACACTTTGATGGGCCAAGAAAGGAGAAAATACAAGCAAAAACATTTACAAAGACATATCATTTGTAGAATGAAAAACTCAAGAGTTTCCATCTCAAAGAAAGCAAGTACAGAGACAGTACAACATAAAATACAATCTCTTAGAACGCTAGATTGTTTCAGAAAAGATATATCTTAAACAAGAAATAACAAGAATCTTCAAGATGAGCAATTAGAAAGAGCATTCAATCTCAATTTTCAATCAGCAGATAATGAAGTAAAAGAATGGGATATGAAAGGGTAGTAAGCAACTTGTCAACAGAGTTAGTATACAAAATTATCATACCTGCACAAGTTGTGGACCTGCCAGCTTTAGAAAAGTGGCATTTGTTTGTGCAGCACAAGCACGAGCCATTAATGTCTTTCCAGTTCCAGGTGGTCCATATAAGAGGACACCCTTGGGTGGACGAATACCCAACTTTTGAAATCGTTCTTTGTGAGTCATGGGCAATACAATAGCCTCAACCAGTTCTTGGATCTGTTTGAAAGAAAAATATGAACATCATAGGTATCGAACTTATACCATAGAGCATATGGGACAGCGTCGATCTACCTGTTTCTCCAAGCCTCCAATGTCATTGTAGTCTTCAGTGGGTTTCTCATCAACCTCCATGGCCTTCACCCGTGAGTCATACTCTGAAGGCAGAGTATCCAATATCAAGTAGCTGTCCTTGTTGACTCCAACTAGATCCCCAGGCTTCAACTTATCAGGGTCAACAAGACCAACAACAGGCAGGAAAATGGTCTAGATCAAACGTTAACATAAATAAGTCGGTGTAAATAATCAAAAGTGGATTGGGGAGACAGAGAACTGTTTTGAACCAAAAACGAAAGATAATACGCAAGAATGCAGAGTAAGACTGGTCACCTGACGAGTAGATGTTTTGAGTACAACGCATTTACCTTTCCTCTGAGAGTCAAGGTCAATGTTTGCACCGTCTTCCTCAGCCTCATCTCCAGGATTCATTTCCAAAATCTAGATTAAAAAAAAATAGAAACAGAGCATGAAGCTTTACTGCTACATTGTTAGTAGTTAGAATGCTGGCACAATTAACAGAACAGAACATTGAGAAGAATGCAACAATAATTTTAGGCAGACAAAGGTGTGTGAACAAAGCTACCTCAACAATATTACCAACAAGGTAAGGGAGTTGCTTATTCAGTTTAATTTTCTCCTGATTCTCCTTGATCTTCTCCTTTAAGGAATCGAGTTCCAGATTGGTCCTCTGCAACTCCTCCTTGCGAACACGAATCTCAGTATCAAGGAGGCGAGAAGCCAAAACAATGTCGTCAGTAGTCATAGACGAAAACTGGTCGTCTTCAAAGCTAGTATCCTCCACCATTGCCGATGCCATTTTGAATTAAATTATTATTTCACCTCTGCAACTTTAAATCAAAATCAAATTCCACCCAGAACCAAAAGAGAAGAAAACCGTAAACGATTATCAAGTTGTGCCAAGAAAGTATCGAAGAGAGATTTTCTCGAGATAACACAAAAGGTATGGTATAGTCATATAACTTACCGGACCAGAGAAAAAGAGAAGAGGAAGAGACGGCCGGGCAATTGCTGAAGTCGATACCAAACCTGTATGTCGGGCTCAACTTATACACCTTTTGCGTCCGATCTAAATATATTAATTATTATATAATTTTTAATCACATAAAATATAAATAAAAATATATCTAATTAAATTTTTTATATAAATTATAACATAAGTAAAATTAATATAAAAAATAAATATTTAAACATATAAAAAGTTAAATAATATTATATAATTTTCAAAATAATTGTTAAAATGAGTTTGTGAATGTTATAGAATTTATGTGTAAAACATAAGGATAAAAAAGACTACAAAATAGGTTCATTAATTGATCTAAAAAATTTACTGAAAATGCATTCTTTTGAAAAGCTCCAAATTTGAACTTTTTAAAATGTTGTATTTTAGCTTCTAAAAAAGCTATTTCTATTAAAAAACTGCTTTTAGATTTTACGATCAAACACTCATTTTTTTAAAAACAGCTTTTGCGATAGAAAAAAAGTACTTTTTTACCTTCCAAAAGCTTAACCAAACAGGCACTCAAAACTCTTCATAATTAAAATTCTCTACCATTTTTTGTTTTTTTTGGGTAAAAGATAAAACACTCCCCTTACTTGAAATTTTGGAATAATTCTTGTACTTTAGAATTCTCGGAAAAAAGTTCCTCTTATTTTACATTCAAGAAATTTTTTTTTTCAATAGTTGAATTTCGTTAAAAATTAATAGAAGTTGTGATGTGCCAATATTAAGCCACGTGGATCTATTAAAACATATTGACATAGCCTAAACATGTCGCATGTACCAATTGTCTGACTCAAAAATTGGACCTACCTTAATTGATCCCATCTGACCTTCCTAACTTAATTTTCCAACCCACTCATCTGATTTTTCAAATCAATTCTCTCAAATCCTTGAACTAAACATACGAAACATATATAATCTTTGACGATTCTAGGCGGTAACAAAAAGCGCAGGCGAAAGCGACAATGACTTAAGTGATAGGTGTTAGACCCCTAAGTCCAGACTGCGGGATCGTGAGAGTGTTGGCGAGCCTTGGCCAATACTTGGCACGCAAGTCGGCACGAGAAAGGCTTGTTGATAAGAGAACAAGGAAAAGTCTTGCAAGTAGGCAAGCAAAACCCGAGGAACTTGCGAAGTAGGCGAGGGATGCGGGAAGTATCAACCTAAATCTCGAGAGTAGGTGCAATTCAATATGCATGGGCATGCATAGGCGCGCATTGGCGGAAATCTTCGACAAGATGTGAGATTCGAATGCAAGGCCGCGCGGGCACGCAAAAAGGCGCAAAGGCATGTAAGACCCCGCGAGAATGCATGAAGGCAATCGAGCGCGACGAGGTGCTTAAGCACTTGACTTCGGCCAGGCAGGTCGAAGGTGTGTGAACTGTGCGAGGTTTTACGCTAGCTTGGTTTGTGACTTGTACTTAGTCAAAGAGCGATAAAATTGCACCATGAGTGAGCTTGATCATGGAAGATGGACTTATCCATGGACGTGCATTAATGGAATTATGTGCGGATAGGCTGTGGTGAAGACACATTTGTAGTGACGTGGCAACTATGGATAATGTGGCACATGATGACGTGACAGATGAGATTACAAGTGGATGAACATCATCTTTAAAAGATAAAGATCAAGGAGAAGGATCATCTGAAGATAAAGGAGATCTTCGTAGATAAGGATAATCTTTCCTAGATAGGGTGTAATCTTTTAAATGTGATATAACTTAATCCTATGAGATAAGATAGGATAAGATTGTGATCTTTGCTAGTAGAATTCTACTAGGATTCTTAATCATTTGGAAGAGCCTATAAATAGCTCATTAGTGTTGAGACCTATTCAATATTCACTCTTGGAGAGAAATCACTCAGAGGAGAGAGCTTTGAGAGTTGAGAGCTTTTGGGGAAAAGTTCTCATTGTAAGGGCTCCGAGTAGGGACTTCTTTGAGTGCTTCGAGGAGGAGGTACTGGTGTCTTTTGTTAACATTTTGTTAAGAGTTAATGAAAGAGGTAGCTTCGGCTACATTTAAAAATCTCTTGTTGCTTTCTTTACTTTATTACACTCGTATTCTTTTTGTGTGTGAGGGAAACACTTAAACACTTGTGTGCACGTGAGGTGTTCGAGGGCTAACAGAATTGTTCGGCGACATTCACATGGGAAGGTTGAATCTTGCTTAAGCGGACCTGATAATTTGTTGTTTTTGTTATTTTCTAGATCTATTTTGTCATTGTTTTTACATTAATTGTTATGGAATTTCTTTAGTTTTTTGGTGAAATTGTACTGCTCTGGGTATTTCCTTGATTTTTGTAGGTTTATAAAATCATTACACGGGCTGTGTAAGTTGAAGCCAAATGCACACAAAGTCACCCGAATGTTACACGGGCAACCCGTGTGATTTTACACGGCCTGTGTAAATCAGTTATTTCTGACGGTTACGAAGTTTTAAATAGGGGAAAGACAGAAAAGAGAAGGGCTGTTTTTATAGATGGGGAGAGACGACTTTTACAGGGTGAAAGGAGAAGATCGAGAAGGAGAAGGAGAGAACAAAGATCGACATAGAGCAATTTGGAGATTGAGAGATCAAGATCCAAGACAAATTGGAGTTCCTTTTTCTATTTTCAATTTCATCCTTCATGTTGATGATATTTGTTCATTTTTCCTTTATGATTAATTCAGTTATGGACCTTTAAATTTCCTTATTCTAGGATGTTTATTTCAACTTAGGAATTATGTATTA
>JANKOE010000009.1:1719673-1732227 GCA_026284465.1 Erythroxylum citrifolium | reverse complement strand
ATGAATTTCATGACTTGTAAACATATTGCCCAAAAGGCACATTTCGAAAACATGATTTCCATAAGCATAATATATTTTAAATACCATTTCCATCTTATTTCATATATTATCAACAAGATTCATATACCAAACATGTAGCAATTTCTTAAATCATTTAAAGAGCAATAAATGCAACATTTATAAAGCGATTGAAATCATTTAACTTTATTGATTTGGAAAAATATTTATGGCTCATTAACTCAACTATAAATATGTAGCCCACCTAGATTCCTTGCTTAAAAACTTGCTTAAAGGTGCCTCTCCTCTTGCTCCTCTTGCCTTTCTTGATTCCCTTTAGCATTGGCAAAAATCCCATTCAATAGGAATACAAATTGAGAACCCACAAAGCATATTCAATAAAATTGATTCTAGAATACTTAAACCCATGCATTTCTTAAGCTTTATGAACTAAAACCCTTCCAAAAATTGAAAGGATTAAGAATGAACTTACCTTGAATCTTCACCAAATAAAAAGATTTTTGGCTCAAATGGAAGCTCTTCTCTTCCTTTTTCTTTTTCTCTTCTTGAACAACCTCAAAATCACTCTTGAAAGCTAAAAAAAATAAAACCCTAACTTGATCTTCCTTCTTTTCTCCCAAAAGCAAAACCCTCTCTCCTTTCTCTCTTCTTTTTTCGTTTTTTTCACTTCTTTCTCTCCCTTATTCACGTTTTTCTTCTTCTTAAGAGCAAGACTACAATTTCTTCTTCCAATTATACCTTTAATGAGTGTGAAATGTCAACTTTGCCCTTCCTTTATGCTTTATGGCTTTTATACTTAAGTGACATGCCAAATTTGCCTTTTATACACTCTTACTACTTTAATTCAACTAACTAATGAAATAAAATCCTACTAACATTGACATAATAATTGGCTCCAAAAATTAATCTATCAAGACCTCATAATTTATTTAAATCATGCTTAACTCAATAAGAAAAAAAATTCGGGGGCTAACAATCTAACTAAAGGATAGAATTTACTAGCAAAGGATGAGGGAGTTTAATGCTAAGAGAACCCACATGCAAGATCTTAAGGAAGGAGACTTAGTTTTAAGAAGAATGGATGTGTTAAGTAGGATTGAAGCAAGGGAAGAGCTTACACCTAAATGTTTTGTTCTGTTCATTATAAGAGAGGATGTAAGATCAAGAACCTACATGCTATCTATCTTATATAACAATTACGCACTTAGGACATCACTCAAGACAAAATGTATTCGTAAAGATGCACAACTATTATATAGGTATCTATTAAATGCATGTCTACATATGTAACAATCACTTACTACCATTCAAAGGCACTCTCAAATTTATGTAGACATTACAAATTTAACTTAAGAAAAAAGATAAATAGAAAAAAGATGTATTTTTTTAGGCCTATATGTTGATGAGTATATAATGACATAAAACAAAAAAAAAGCAATACACCTATAACAACTCCTAATAATCTAAATTTCTTATGAATAGAAATTGAATTAATTATAGAGTGCTAATACTAGAAACAACTTTGATATTGTTTAGAGGAGTTCATTGATCAATGGAATAGGTCTATAGTTGCACGTGGTCAAGGACCAAAGGCACAAGTCTAACCTTTTCATTTACTGTCCATGGCTCCACATCCTGACACTAATAAGTTTTTTAGGAGTGGGATAGCATAATGTGATAGAGTTCAACACTGAAAAAAAAGGTTGAAAATTTAGAAGAAATTGCACAATAACTATGCATTCCGAGCATGAAGATGTTGGTTTTAAATTGTCTAACTAGATGGAATTCAAAATTCAAGATGTTGGAGACAGTAACCAAGTTTATTAAGGTGTTCAACATGATGAGATAAAGAGATTCTCAATATCTTTACTTGCTGACAAAAGAGTAATAGGAGTTAGCCAAAGCAATTTATGTGAAGTTGGAAATATTTTATAATGCTATTGAGTTGTTCTTAGGAACAAAATATCTAACTTAACATAGTTGCTTTAGTAGTATGTGCGAGATCAAGAAAGTTATATTTGATTGGATATTTAATTCTGATAAGGTTATCCCAGTTATGGCAGAGTAAATGATGGAGAAACTCAATTCTTACTGTTATATGATTGTATAAATTGTGGCAGTCATTTCATGTTAGACCTAAGATACAAGATGGAGGGGGTTTCTTTTTATTATGAAATATTGTATGGTGATCAGACTTAAGAGCATATTGATGTCATTAAACAATTTTGGTATGATTTGTTGAATGATTATCAACTAAGATTAGAAAAAATCAAGGATGCAGTTGTTTAACTCTAGCTTCAGGTTCAAATTCAGATTAGGTTTAACTTAGACCAATGTAAAACCTACATTTGCAAAATTCATCAAAGAAAAAGAAGCGCTAGGAATTTTTACAACAGGATGGAGTTATACAACTATTTAGAGGTAAATATTATAACCAAAGTTAAAGGTTTAGAGTTCAGTGTATTGTAAGACTCGATAGTTTTTTGGAGATACTATAGTGAAAGAACTATAGAAACGTTTTCTTGGTCATGCAAGCAATTGTATGAGATCTCTTAGCAATTCCAGTTTCTGCTATTGCTTTAGAGTCTATTTTTAGTACTAGCAATTGGATAATTAGACCTCATCATGTTTGAATTCATCCTAATATTGTGGAAGCCCTCAAGTGTGCCCAAAGATAGTTAGATGATGAAGATATTGAGGGTAAACTATACACTTTATGATATATTAATTTTTTATCATAATAAATTTATCAATTATAAATTGTAATATCTTATATTGTCTTTTTATATTAGCATAAGTATTGGTATAGATACTAATCATTCAACTAAAATTTTCTTTAAAAAAAATTCAATGATGAAAGTATATTTGTTGATTATCTGTGTGTTGAATATTCATCTAATAGAATTATTACACAATTGGGTATAATTTACATAATAATGTTTCTACATGTAAATGAAATGGTGCAAACTATTGATGATTCAGATTATAACAATTAACTTTCCCCTTCCTCTACTGCAAATTTGTTATCTTTAATCTTTGTTTCTTGATTTACTTATTTTTCTTATGATTGCTTTGGTTTTTTACAATTGAAGATATAATTATTTACTTTTAAGCAAGTTCTAAATTGTTATCTTTGCCTATTTACGATGCTTTAGTCTCCATTCTCTAGATATAATTGATAATTTCTTTTGAATTTTTGAAAATATCATTATTACACAATTTGAATAATATTAACACTATGATACTCTTTTATTTTGATAATAAAATAATTTTTACAATATTATTGTGATATTTGTTGCATAAGCAGACTCATAAAATGAACCAAACACCATTTTATTAATTTGGATTTTTAAAAAATATATTAATTTTTTTAAAGCAAATAGATTTTAAAAGACTAATGACCAATAAAAATAATAATTTAAACCAACATTATTTTTTAAAAAATTAAAATTGAAAATATATATTGTCAAAAGCAAGACATTAGACCTAACAATTTTAATAAAAAATAGGTCTTTAGATAACAAAATATATTATAAAATTTTTAAACAATCATTTTTAAAATTTTAAATTATTTATTATTTTAATTAGAAAAAGGCCTACCGAACTTAATCAAATTTTAGGTTAGAGAGGCCTGATTAGGCTCGGATTTGAGCTTTTAACCCTGATGCTCGAGCTACCTATCCTAAGGCTTGATTAAGCCTCGAGCCTCAAGACAGGCTTAGACCTGATCATTATTTGGCCCGAGCCTAGCCTAGCCTAGTTCTATAATTAGTTATAACAACCTCATATTAAATGAGGTTTGAACTAAATGACCTCCAAAAATGCATCAACACCAAAGAATACCCATGTCCCCAATCAACCCTTTCCATTAATTCATTAATAAAACCACAATCCTTAATACATAATGTCATTTTGCAAACCAAATCTATTAATATCCCCCGTCAAAGTTTCACCAACCACTAGCATCAACCATTATCAATTCAAACATAAAACAAGTATATATAAGATCAACGGAAAAATAATCCAAGAAAAATATGGTTAACAATATAAGATGTCAAGAGAACTTAATCAACTTAAAGAGAATCAATGCAACCATACCCATTGCCAAATTTAGAAATGTTAACCTTAGAGTTAGCCTCATCCCATATCAATTCATCAATAACCCTAAATTTCAGACAATGACATCTAAGAAAAATATAATTCAAGTTAATAATGGCAAACCAATCGACATAAGTAAAAATAAAACTATGGTATGTCAATGTAAATCCATCATTAACAAAAGTCATCAACAATTAATTCAAATATAGCCTTAAACTTGAATTCAAGTTATGATTCATGCAACCTAACCATAACAGTCCCCAAAACCTCTGCGTGGTGGATATCTAACCAACTAAAACCATAATTCATAGAATTCATCTTCAGGAAATTCATAATTATATGGAAAATAAATTTTATGTTAAGGAGTATACCTTGAATTCATATAAGAAGATATGAAAAAAATTGCAAGAAACTTGCAAAAATTCAACTAAGCTTAAGTTGTAGATATAAGGACTTTCTTCTTTAACAATAATGCGCTTAACTCAAAATTTTATTATTTGGTGGGTGAAACTAATGGGGACAGTGAGTTAGGTGAGGCAAAATTGGCTAGGGAGATTATGGATCCTAATAGCTAGGATCTATATTAATTATATCTATGAATTCTTATAATAGGTTTCACTTTTAACTCAGAAAGATTGTGGCTTCTAATAATAAGGAACTCATTCAAACCTCATTATTTATGGTGTGAACTAGGTTATATAGAACCTTCTATGATTACTACCTCAATCTTATATATGAATTCGATGTTTAAATCTTCTATATTCATTACTTCAATCTAATATAATATAAAAGCATAAACAAATCTTAAGGCCATTTAATTTTTCATTAGACAAATGAAATCAACTCAAAACATACCATCTAGATTTATATCCCAATTAGTTCATAATAAAATATGGAAAATTAATAATCAACATTAAAGAACATGAAAAAAGTTGTACTCACAACTTGTTCCTTGAAAGTTATTAATGAATCTTAATTGATCTTCTTACTTTGCTCCGAGATTATCTTCCTCGTACTCCCTGTTGCTTTTCTCTAACTCTAAGCCAATGTTTTGGTTTTTTGAAAACTCTCTTTATGTCAAACCCCCCTTCCTTAAGAAAAAAATCTACCTCTCTTTTTAAAATATCATACCCTAAACTCTCACTTTGTAACTATTACAGTAGTTATTTGTAGAGCACTAGTTAACCACTATAGCATTTTCGTCAACTAGTATGCATTAAAAGCTCTAGATTTACTAGCTGTAAGAATACTAGTCATCCGTTATTGGTTGACAATGTGCCTATTCATTAACCATTGTTATATCAAACTAACAGTACATCAACTTTAACAACTTTAACCTACATTAATCCATCACTAGCCCATATAGGTCAACCAATCACCTTAAAAACATAATTTTTAATATCTTTAAATGCTTAAATTACTCATTGTAATTATGAATTAAACTTCTCAAAAAGTTCTCCAAACTTTGTTTAAAAGATCAAGAGGGTTTTATATTAAGAATAAAAGCTTTAATGTCTCTTTATGAATGGAAAGACTCGTGTAATCAAGTGAAGTAAAAAATTTATACATGGTGAGTCTTTTAGAACATAAAAAACAAACAAGATAAGCTTTCAATAAGTAATACATAAAATAACCTCAATGTATATTAATCTTCTTCTTGACTTGATCTTGAAATTGAAGATTGCAAATTCATCTTTTCTTTCGTAATCCTTCCCATAAACAACACTAAACTTATTAGTAGTATTTATGTTTTATTAGCATCAAAACATTGATTGGAACCATCCATTTTTAAACAAAAAAGCCTTCCCATAAATTAGTCAAGTAAGGATATTACTAGGCAACGCTATGAAAGGGTACCTAGGATTATGCAAAAAAAAAACACGTGTTTGCGAAACTAAGATCAGCACCACAAGTATATAACTAATTATGTGCGCATCTCTAACCTCATATCTTTTACTCATGGAGATATATATACCTTTAGACTCTTTTCCTTTAACAATGCATCAAATTCAGTTTAGAAGCCAAGGTCTACCCTACCATCACTGCTAGAACCATAGATCAAATTTTGAGGGCCAATATAATGAGTCGCTATAGTGTCCCTTTGGCTATCATTATAGACAATAGTTCGAAGCTTAATAACAAAGGACTTTCGCAATTCTGTAACCAAATTAAAATCAAGAATGTTTCCCGTTAGTCACACAGTCACAAACCAATGGCCTGGCATAAGTCACAAACAAAACTATCCTCTAAGTTACGCAAACTAGGGTAGAATAGGGGTTGAATGTGGAAAGTTCAACGGTAATTAACTACCAATAAGAGACCATTGAATAGGGGTTGAGGAACAAGCTTGATCTGCTGAAAGAATGAAGAGAAACTTCGTACCTTACTGAAGGATACAATTTACTAGCAAAGGATGAGGGAGTATAATGCTAAGAGAACCACGTGCATGATCTAAAGGAAGAAGACCTAGTTTTGAGAAGAATAGACGTGTCAGATAGAATTGAAGCAAAGGAGGAGCTTACACCTAAATGGTTTGTTTTGTTCATCATAAGAGAGAATGCAAGATACGAGAACCTACATTCTATCTATCTTATGTAACAATTGCGCGCTTGAGACATCACTCAAGACAAATTGTATTCGTAAAGTTGCACAGCTATTGTATAGGTATCTACCTACATGCATGTCTGCATATGTAACAATCACTTGCTACCGTTCAAAGGCAACCTCAATCTTATGCAGGCATTACAAATTTAACTTAAGATAGTCAGTGATTGTTACATATGTAGTTTTTGCGTTGATGAGTGTATAACGAGATAAAACAAAGAAAAGCAGTACGCCTGTAACAACTCTTCAAGAATCTAAGTTCGTTGACCAATCGAATATGTCTATGATTGCACGTGATGAGGGACCAAAGACACAAGTCTAACCCTTCCCTTTGTTGTCCGTGGGTCCACGTCCTGACACTAAGAAGTTGATCTCTCTCTCTGATATGCCAACATGGTCCCCTCACATTTCAACTTTGCAATATATATATTCGGTCTTCCATTTCTGAGGTTTGAGGCTTGAGCACATGCAGTGATGCAACAGTTTGTTCAACAATTTCATCCATTGCATAGTCCCAAGTAAGCAAAGACAAAAACGAACATGAGATTGAGATACTTCTCACGAATAATTCATTCTATCAAACGAATAGCCTGAGGAAACAGCAGCCGCCATTTTTCCTCCAGATATGGAAGATAAAACAGATACGATGTGGCAGTCTTCGTAGACTAAGATAAGTTGCCACGCATCAACCACGTAAGGTTGACTTGTACTTTACATGAAATTCTTTTTTTCTTTTTAAATATATTAAGGTGGTCCCAAACTCAAGGCGTCAAAATGAACCAAAATCTAAGGTGGGCAAAATCGGGTGTGAGTGTATTACGTATGGTCTAGATTCGCGTAATCGTCTGTAAAGGAGAGTGGGTCCCATTAAATGATGACCACTGCCACTGCTGTATCAATTCAATTCCAATTTGATTCATTTTTTCAGAAAAGGAAGTGCTGGTGATAGCAGTAGTGCCATGCTTGTCTGTGAATAAGCTCTGGGGTTAGTTTTTGAGATCTGAACTCGAGCTTTAGTAAGTATGAAACTATGAAGAATGTGTTTGGGGGAAGAGCAAGATCTGAGAGGCTCATGAAGAAGCTAAGGAGTGGGGTTTTGTGTTGTAGTGTAAGTGGTTTTGGATGACTTTTTCTTTTTGTTTCAGGGCTTTTGTCTTCCAAGAATGAGACTTTCTTCTTCTGGGTTCACTCAGCAGACTCAGGGAGGTATATGCTTTTAGCTTTTGTTTGCTTAGTTACTGTTCATTCCTCTATCCACCTATGCGTTCTGTTTTCTGGCTTGTACTATGCCTACACATTTACTTCTGCTTCTTGCTTTAGTTGTATGCCAATTTTGGAAGCATTTAACTATCACCTTCATTATTGCTTCTAAAAAGTAACTTACATTAATGGTTAATCTCATCATCCTCAAGTCATACCTTTGATGCTACTGGATGGTAGTTAGTTGTCCTCTTTCTGCACACCACGTTCTAGAGAGGGTTACTTCCATTTCTTCTCTCCTCTGTTGTAATCAATGCCAAGAACATAGGGAGGTGAATTGAATGGAGCAGAGAAATGGCTGCTGTTTTAACCACGATCAACCATTTCCATTTTCTCGTTAGTTTTGTTCGTGCATCTTTTGTCATTTCTAAGATTCGTACTTGTTATTTATAATACTATGGGTTTCATATTACAGAAAGTATGTATCCTTTTATGCTCCCAGAAAGTTTACTCAGTTGTTTTAACTTTTGCAGGGGATAAAAAGGTTCTGAATTCTGAGCTATGGCATGCATGTGCGGGGCCTCTTGTATCATTGCCACCTGTTGGAAGTCGTGTTGTCTACTTTCCTCAAGGTCACAGCGAACAGGTCATTACAACTTCGATTAACTACTTCTGTGATGATGAACAAATGATGGATTAAGATAGAGAACGTAGAAACTTTGGAAATTTTTTTGCTTCTGTTCTGTCCATGTGCTCTCAAAATCTTTTTATAGATCAAGCAACTGAAACTTTGGTGATATTGAGACGGAGGTCCTCTGTTACACCTTTGAGAATACTTCTTTTATATGTCTAATTGGATTCACAGGTTTACACTTCTTTTACGCAGGACAATATTTGTTGATTTCCATTATATGTTCCACATACTTTCTGATTTGACATTAAAGTCGTGAATGCATTGTTTTGCTTCTTGATAATGTATAGAACAGTTGAAGTTGAGACGATTACAATGCAATACATATTATTTTGTTTTGCTGTTCTCATTTCAAGAAGCCATAAATTGATTTACAGGTAGCTGCTTCAACCAACAAGGAAATAGATGCTCATACACCTAATTACCCTAGCTTACCACCACAACTTATCTGTCATCTCCATAATGTAACAATGCATGTAATCCTCTTATTCCCTTGATTACTTCTGCTTATAATCATCAGAATCCAGCTGATGCTGCCAACTGCATCATGTGCTGCTCTAGAAAGCTCTGATTTGTTAAAAGTACAGGCAGATGTGGAGACAAATGAAGTTTATGCTCAGATGACTTTGCAACCACTAAGTCTGGTATGCCTTTTGTGGACTTCTTATCTGTTAGCTTTTTACTTCTTCCTGTCCTGATAGATATTTTTATGTAGCAAGAGCAAAAAGACATATTCTTGCTGCCAGTGGAATTAGGTTCTCCCAGCAAACAGCCAACAAATTATTTCTGTAAAACGTTGACTGCCAGTGATACCAGCACCCATGGAGGATTTTCTGTTCCACGTCGTGCAGCTGAAAAAGTCTTCCCCCCTCTAGTAGGATACTTTTCACATTCACTTTTGTTTTTAGGGTGTTCCGTTATTTCCAAGCCGCTGATTTAGTTCCTTTTACTTGATTCTCTTTTCCTCTTCTCTTTCGTTATGTTTGTTATATGTAGGATTACAGCCATACGCCTCCAGCACAAGAGCTAATTGCAAGGGATCTTCATGAAAATGAATGGAAATTTAGGCATGTTTTTCGAGGTGAATTTGATTGTTATGACTCCTATTTTATGTCATTGAAGAATTATGATGTAGGATTTGTTGTCTATTCTGCAATATTTTACATTTTGCCATATTGGCACGAGAGTAACAATGAACTTCAGTATGTTCTATATGCATAGATCTGATTTGAAGTATCTTTTCTACCAGTGAATGCAGACTAGTAATTATGACATCATATGTCGCTCATATTGTAGCTTCCAAATTCGCTCGTATTATAAAGTTGAGTTGTCCTGTAAATATCAAAGTGAGTTGAACTTGTGAAATGCAGAAGAATAGGATGCTGCGTGGGTAGCACAAGCATCTGCATTTTTGCTAATGTCTGTTCCTCTTGTTGTGTTTCTGTATGTTAAGTACCAAATTCTAGTGGCTTGTTCAATATCAGAAGTGTTACTCCGGTTCATTGTTAATTTACCCTTCCTTAGCTTTCTCACACAGTAAACACAACCAATTAGGAACTTTTCTATATTGAAAATGAAGGTTTTAGACTTGAGATGAGAAAGTGTCTTAGGAAGAGAGGAAGAAAGATACATACACAACCAAAACAGAAGCCCTTGATCACTCTGATCATTTCATTTTTCTCCTTAAAATTCTCTTGTCAATCTCTTGATAGACTGTGCCAGTTGCAATTCTGGCTCTGTCAAATAAAACTGACTTTATTTTAACATATTGAAATATTTAATTAGATATTTCTATAGTCGAACACAATTTCCTTGCATTGTAAGGACTGAATTCTGGATTCATATATTCACATGTAATTGTATTTGTTTTCTATGTAAATTTTCAGGACAGCCTAAGAGACATCTTTTAACGACAGGATGGAGTGTGTTTATTAGTGCAAAGAGACTTGTTGCGGGTGATTCAGTCCTTTTCATCTGGTGAGATTCTGTACCATTCTCCATGCGGTTAGTTGTTATTAGATTTTACTTAGCCTTCAACTCATTTTGGTCTTGGGAACAATCTGTCTGATGTATCTTAACTGCCTTCATGAGAGACTAGGATGTGTGATGCAGTAAGGTTAGTTCCTTTATATACATTTGGTGGTCAGCATCAGTAAAATAGAGATTTGGAGTGTTAATATTCTTCACACATCTATTATAGTATTTGTTTTACAATTTTCCTTTTCTGTTAGCACACATTTCTGCTTGTAATACTGTCCTCTTCGTTGGCATGCTCTTTTTCCCTTTCCTACAGTTTGATGTTGCTGAAAGTTGTATGGTATGCTCATGAAACCAATGGATATAATGTGCCACAGGAATGAAAAGAACCAGTTACTTTTGGGCATTTGTCGAGCAAATCGTCCACAGGCAGTTATGCCTTCATCAGTTTTATCAAGTGACAGCATGCACATCGGTCTTCTTGCTGCAGCAGCTCATGCAGCTGCAACAAACAGTCGTTTTACAATATTTTATAACCCAAGGTAGAACAGTAGATGCTGATCTCAGTAGTCTGGGAAAATATTTGTTATTTTGAAAAGGTTATACAGTAATGCTATGTACTGCAGGGCTAGTCCTTCCGAGTTTGTCATCCCCCTGGCAAAGTATGTTAAAGCAGTTTATCATACCCGGGTTTCTGTTGGCATGCGATTCAGAATGCTGTTTGAGAATGAAGAGTCCAGTGTCCGTCGGTGAGCCTTTATTTGATGTGTTACATTTTTTGATGCCAAAAGTTTGTCCTTTTTCATGATTATGGTTAGTTTGAATATCAGTTGTCAGTTGCCTATTAGTATTACTAAAATATACTGATAATTTGGCTTTGTCTCACACATCATTAGTCTCGGACTATTTGTACTTGGCTTGAATATTAGTTGCTGAGTTGCCTACTAGTGTGACCAAAATTTACTGATAATTTGGCTTTGTATCACACACGATCTATTCTCAGGTGATTGATTAGTTTTCTGTGAAAATAGTTGCTCCAAAAAATTATGCAGCTTTAGGGTTTAGAAATAAAATATTCTGTCTAGTTTAATATCTGCTGTGCGTTGTTGTTGGTGCTCAGATGTTACTTTTATGATGTCAAACATTTCTTCCATTGAATGCATTAACTTATTCAGTAGATGGTGTCGAACATTCCAGGAGCATTCTTTTACTAACTGTATGGGTGCTCCATTACAGTATTTCCTACCTCTTCTTTTCTTCTGTTTCTGTCAATCTTACTTCTTTTCTACCATAACTATGAAGGTTTTTGTGATTTCTTCCATGTAAAAGATCTAGGAGCTGAGGATTAGCAACAACTTGAAATTTGTTCTTGAGTCCAGTATAGTAATCTAGGTTGGTGTTTGAGAAGATTATGTTTTAGACTTTAAAGTGAATATATGGTAAGTATTTTGTATTGCACCAAACATGAACCAATACTCTGAACTCAGGAGTAGTGTTAAAAGGTGTAGCAAGGTATGTAAAGTATATAGAGGGAAAAATACTTATATTTGATTTTTTGAAGCAGCACTCTTCTTTCCATACAAAATTCTAAGATCAATAACTCGAAATCTATAGTTGATTGAGTAGAACAATTCTGTGTAACTATGATAAAAGTTTAATTTCTAGTATACCTAAAGTAATTCTTAGTGTTAAATGTATGAGAATGGCTAAATTGATAAGAGCAGACACAATGTAACTATAGCAGAACAAAAGAAGATCGACTCAATGGAAACGAAGAACATAGAAGAATAGAAAGAATGTATTAGAAATGTTTGTATAAGCTGACACCAGCAGAATTCATGAGTCTGCCATGCTCATCAATGTCATCATTGTTTACAAATTTCTTCTCACCTTTCTCATACATTCTCTGTCTATTTATATACTATAATTTTCTGTAACAAACCGTAACTGACATGTAACAACATTT
>JANKOE010000009.1:1600516-1615519 GCA_026284465.1 Erythroxylum citrifolium | reverse complement strand
ATGGTCTTATTTTATGGTTTATTTGGTTATGTTATCAATTGAATAATTATTGCATAGAAATGAATGATTGTGAATTGACTGTGTATTCCGAACAGGATAGTCCGATGATTGTGTACTGGCAATTGGATATTGAAGTGCTCATTGAATGTGAATTGGATGAACTAAGTGTACATGATATGATTGTTCAAATTGTTCTGAATGTACAATTGCATGTGAAAGAAAGCGTGATTTCTCAACTTTCATGTTGAATGCCGGACTAAGGTCCGATGATATGGGAAAATGATTGGATGGGTTTATACATATATGTTTGATGCATTCCATTGCATGAACGCATGTAATATAATGGCAGTTGTGACCAGAGTAGCCACCGATCAGAGCATTAAGCTAACGAGTGAAAAAGGGCCTCGAGCTCGAAAAGGGAGTAGTGCATTCCCAGAGGGCTCTCCTCTCTCTAGATACGTATAACGCTTAATGAGCCCTATATGGGATAGTTAGGCACTCGGTCACAACAAAGTAATAACTGGAAAGTGGGTCTCATGTACATATGCATAATATAATTGTATTGAATGGGAATGTAAATTTATATTGAATGGGAATGTGAATTTATATTGAATGGGAATGTGAATTTGTGTTGAATGGAAATGTGAAATTATGTGTTATGTGATTGGGTGAACCATCAATGATGGTCACTTGCTGAGTTCACAAAACTCATCTAAAATTTGCATCTTTTTTTTCAGGATTCAGAAGGTTACCCCGTTATGCAACGGGAGTAGGCTTACTGCTTATAAGGAAAAGTTAGAGGTTGGAGTCAGCTCGTGTCTACATTAGGATTATTGTATAAAGTGTATTACCGCGCTATTGGTTCTGTATATTTTTGAACATTTTAGTTTGTAATAAATGATAAAGCATGGGAATCTTTGTAAATGGGATTGTTAAATGTCGATATTGCTACTTATATTACTTGGTGTTAATTGGAAATGATTGTACGTGTTTGTGTTTTGAATGGGCCCGAATGGCCCAAAGTGTATTGATTTATAAGGGAAAAGGGGTTATAAATGAAATTGGGCCCTAATTAATCATGGAACTGTGAATTGTAATGTCTTGAAATCAAGGTGCTATCGACTTAGGCCCATATTGGAAACGGACTTTTGCAATGTTAGTGTTTTAAAAACAAATTATACTGGTTTGTGAATGTTTAATTGTTCTAGCATGCTACTTTCGCGGGCAAGGGCTCGGATATTACCGTCGATGTTGGGTTCGGGTCTTGCGGAAGTGGGGTGCTACATATGTGGTATCAGAGCTCCAGAAGTACAATCTTATGGGCGTTCTCTGAAATGTGGTCTAGTGTATGCATTAAGTCATGTTAGAGCAGACAGTAACAACTGATCCCCAGTCAAGCATATGGGTCATATGCATGAGCGTGTGTTTAGTGTCCCAACCGAGAACAATAGTGATATAAAGATGAAAGTGTTGATAAGTCATTTTGTGAGAAAATGGAAGATATGGATATATGGAAATGAGAAAATTGTGTATGAGTGGATATGATATGACAGAAATTTAGCATCAATGTGTTATGGAATATGACATCACTGTTATATTGAGGTAATGCATATCCTTGAATGAAGGATAATTTGAGGTGTGTATGAGGTAGTTATCAACTTGCTGTAATGAATGAATGAGTATAAAGTGGTTGTTAATTAGACATAATGTATGTTATGGAAAAATAAAGGTAGTGAGTTGAATGAATGAAATGATGTGAGAATTGGGGACTTAATGAAATTTAGTTGATTATGAGTGGTCATGAAGTGGTCTAACGCCAAAAGAGGTGAATTTGAAGAGGTTATAGGAATATCTAATGATAGAATAAGTGTAGAAAATGTGGAAGAGGCTTAAAAGGAAGTTTGGGTGACAGATGTCCGTTTAATGGACAATCACAGAACAACTTTGGACAAGCGCAACTGTTGACCATTTTGGAGTCAGAACCTCGCATAGACACGCATAAATTGTTGTGGATTGATAAGGGAAAATAATGATATGATAGAAATGGCAAGATTGAAAGTATAAAGAAAATTGATTGAAAACAAAATGTTCTGTGATTTAGCAAGGATGAAATTGGACTTGGAATAATATGAGTTTATGGTTTAGTGAGAGACTATGGTTATGTATCTATGATTTTGAATTGAGTGTAAACGTGGTATGATGAAATAATGAAAATTGGAAGATGATGAGATGATGATAATGGGAGATGAAGAACTTGTCAAGGATCAATTGATTTGCATGTAAGTGTACATTTGATAAAGTGATATTATAAAGCCTAAGTGTATTATATTTGTGGAAATGATATAGGAAGAAATCGATGAATTTTTTGGTGATCAATTGGAAATGAATTGAGATTGATAAAGATATGATTCTTGAAGGAAGTGGAGGAAGGACATGATCATGGCATAATCCCTCGATTAAGAATAGGCACAAAAAGGGGAAATGTGTTTTAAACACAAATAAGATCAAGATAGCGGTAACATGAGTTACTATTTGGTGCGTTGTCCTATTTTCGTTCTTTTGGATGGTAAATACCTAGGTATTAGAGTAAAGAATTTGAGAAACGCTGCAATAAGCTTTGTTAAAAGGGATGTTCTGGTCATATGCGTTATGACATAAATTGATCTTAAGGGGATATGATGACTAGCTGAAATTGATTGTCTTAAGGCATTGAAAATGGGCGATAAGAAATGGTTAAGACAATGGATTAATTAAAATTCCATGAGTGGTATCAAAGATAGTAGTAGGAAATCTTCGGATCTGATGATTCGAATTGAGATGATGCAACGAAAGGACAAACTAAGAAATATAAAAAGGGATTAACGTGATTATTAGAGTCCTAATCTTTGTAGAGGCTCAATCATATGGGGTTAAAATATGCTACTGAGAAGGAAGGTATTGTGTTTGATGTAAAGTATTTGACTGTATGATTTGATCATTGAGGAGATATAAATTGCTAAAATGAGGAGAATACATCTTCACGTATCATTCGGTGTAAATATGCTTGGGAGAGACAAAGTAGTTAGTTAGTGTTTTAAAATTTTTTTTATACCGGTTTGTGATTGTTTAATTGTTCTAGCATGCTACTTTCGAGCGCACGGACTCGGATATCACCGGCGATGTCGGGTTCGGGTCTTGCGGAAGTGGGGTGCTACATTGTGTATGCTGGAATTTCGGACAGAAGGTCCGATGAAGTGTGTGGATGGTTTTGGGATTTTAGAAGTGCATTTAAAATCATTTACAGATTTTTGGGTTGTATAGAATGCAGCCATTATGCTGCCGAATTTTTTATGGTAAAGAATAAGAATAAAGAATTAGAATAAGAGTTTAGTTAAAAGATGAAATGTTAGGTTGTGTATGAATGTTTAAGACAAACTATATGAATTGAGTTTTTGCACAAGGATGAATTTCCAAAAAGGGAAATTGTATGGATTTTGTTTGATTAGAATAAGTTTTGGTTAAAAGATGAACTATGGGACTTGTATAATTGTATAAGACGAATATTATGATTAGAGTTTTTTTTGAGATGTTGGAATTGAGGAATTTCCAAATGGGAAATTATATTGTATTGATTTGTACGAGTTTGAATGAAATGAAAAAGAAGAAAAAAAATTACATCGATTCGGATAGGTTTGGTCTAAGGTTTCCAACGCGACACGCGACGCTTTTCTAAAATTTTGTTCACGGATGTCGGAAATTTGTTACGGTTTGATTGAATCGTTTGTTTGCTCCGTTTTCGATTTGTTTCCGATTCGTTCCGTTTTATAAATCCGATTCTTCAATTCCGCTTCTGATTTTGCTTCCGCTTTTTGATTTCCGATCCGTTCCTTTGTTTCGCTTTGTTTTCGTTTTCATTTTTTCTGGTTGGGGTCCGGTTCCGAGATCGAGTCCCAACATTTTCAGTACCAACTTTATCCTTAATTTCGATGTCAATCGGTAACATTCTCCGACCAGTAACAGACCTAGTCGGAATGAGTTCATTCTTTTCATTTGTTAAAATCGTCATCCCTCCTTTTTTAGGAACAACATGAACTGGACTAACCCATTTACTATCCGAGATAGGATAAATTATTCCAGCCTTAAGCAATTTCAAAATTTCCCTTTTGACCACTTCTTGCATACTAGGATTTAATCTCCTTTGGTGTTCAATTGTGGGCTTATGGTCGTCTTCCATGAAGATTCGATGCATGCAGATAGAAGGACGAATTCCTTTCAGATCATCTAACAAATATCCTATGGCTTTTCTATGCTTTCTTGAAACGCTCACAAGTTTTTCAGTATCAATAGCATCCAAGTTAGCATTCACAACCATAGGATATGTAGAATTAGGGCCCAGAGATTCATACCTTAAATTGGAAGGAAGAGGTTTGAGTTCTACCTTAGGTGCTTTCACTTCAGGTTGTTGATCCATTTCTAGAACTTCAAATTTCTCCTCTTTAGCTGTGTAAGTCGTAGGAAGATTTGCTAAAGCTTTAGCAATCATGGCCACACCTGGAATCTCATCACTTGGTGTCCTATTAGTAATTAAACATTGCTCAAGAAAATCCATTGAATTTTGGTTAGATAAATGAGTATTTACAATAGAATCAATGATGTCAATTCTACAACAATCATCAGACAAGCTTGGAAATTTAGTAGCTTTTGAAAGATCAAATTGAACGCAATCCTCACCAATTTTAAAGGATAATTTGCCATTTTTCACATCTATTTGACATCCTGTAGTAGCCAGAAATGGCCTTCCAAGTATGATTGGGGTGCGGGTGTCTTCTTCCATTGCCAAAATGACAAAATCAATAGGCACATATAAATCACCTACTTTAATAGGCACATCCTCCAACACACCAACAGAATACTTAACAGAGCAATCAGCTAATTGCAAGGCAACAATAGTTGGTGTCAATTCTCCTAAATCAAGCTTTCGACACAATGATAACGACATTAAACTCACACTTGACCCCAAATCACACAAAACACGTTCAATTGTAACTTTACCAATTTGGCAAAGAACTGAAAAACTACCAGGATCTTTGAGTTTTGGAGAAAGCTTGTTTTAAATAGCAGCACTACACTCAACAGTTAAGGCAACAGTTTCATGCTCTTCTAACTTTCTTTTATTAGATAAGATTTCTTTTAGAACTTTAGCATAAGAAGGCATTTGAGAAAGTGCATCGATTAAAGGAATGTTGATGTACACATTTTTAAGAACTTCCAAGAATTTCCCAAATTGAGCATCTAGCTTGGCCTTGGCCATTCTATGAGGAAAGGGAATTAGTGGAGTGTATGGTTTTGGAGGTGATTGACTTGGTTCCTCAGAAAGATCAGCATCCTCACTTTCATTTTCTTTCTCAACTTCTATCCTTTTTCCCTTGTCCTGAGTGTCAATTATCCTCTCTTGTGAAACCTCATTCCTAGGATCATAGGGTCCTGCTAATTGTTTTCCAGCTCGCAATGTCACAGCTTTACAATGTTCCCTAGGATTTGTTTCAGATTGACTGGGTAATTTTCCTGGTGGTAGAGGTGATGAACTAGCCTGATTTGTTATTTGATTCTCAAGCAACTTATTATGAGCAGCTAATAAGTCTACCTTAGAAGTTAATTGCTTGATAGTTTCATCTTGTTGTCTTTGGGCTAGTAAAATGGATTCCATCATACTTTCTAGGTTTGATTTTGGAGGTCCCGATCGATTAGGAGGTCTTTGAAATCCAGGTGGTTGCCTAACATTTTGCTGAAATGGGAGATTTTGGTTATTCCTCCAGGAGAAATTTGGATTATTCCTCCAATCTGGGTTATAAGTGTTTGAATGCGGGTCAAATTGAGGTCTTTGGTGAAGATTGTTTATGGCATGAACTTGACCACTACTTTGATCTTAGGCAAAAGGATTACCAGCTTGACAATTAACAGATAAATGATCAACAGAACCGCAAATTTCACAGGCAGAGGCAAAACTACTAGCATTCACAGAATTAACATTTAAACGATCTAACCTGTGAGTCATGACTTCAACTTTAGCAGAAAGTATCGTGAGTGCATCAACATCATACTTACCTGGAGTGCGTTTTGCCGCTTCTCGTTCATTAGACCATTGGTAATGATTGAGAGCCATTTCTTCAATGACGTTGTATGCATCAGCATATGTTTTATTCAGAATTGCTCCTCCAGCTGCAGTATCGATTAAGATCCTCATTGATTGGAGTAATCCATTGTAGAAGTTATGAAGGACCATCCAGGATGGTAAGCCATGGTGTGGGCACAACCGAAGTAAATCTTTATAACGCTCACATGCCTCATACAGTGTTTCATCATCTTTCTGCATGAATGTTGAAATTTGATTCCTGAGATTCAACGTTTTGCTTGGAGGAAAATACTTTGCTAAAAATGTCCTTGAGAGCTGATCCTAAGTAGTAATTAAGCAAGCTGGAAGTGAATGAACCCATGCTCTTGCCTTATCCCTTAAATAGAATGGAAAAAGGCAGAGTCAAATAGCATCAGAAGTGACTCCATTCGTTTTCAAAGTGTCGCAAACTTCAAGGAACACTGTTAAATGCATATTTGGGTCTTCAATAAGTGACCCTCCAAATTGCGACTACTAAACCATAGAAATAAGAGCTAGTTTCAACTCTAAATTATTTGCTTCCATTGTCGGATTCCAAATCCTCGAAGTATTTTCTTGAATTCCTGGCTCTACATAATCAAGGAGCCTAGGTCCTACTCCTTCTGCCATTGTATTACGACTGCTGGTAGTTGTCACCTTCTTCTTATTTTCAAACCTCTGTTTCTTGCTTCTGTGGTACGTTCTCTCGATCTCAGGATCAAATGGGGCTGTGAAAGTAAATTGCATATAAATTGCGATTCACCACTGCATGAACAACACAAATGATAGTGAACAAACTTATGGACGAAATAGATACCAATAAACCTATAACTAAAATTGAAATAAGAAACGCTTAGTCACAATTTTGTTCAAAAAAATTCAATATTTGACATAAGTCCTCGGCAACGGCGCCAAAAACTTGATAGGTTTTGCAAGTTCACAGGTTTAGTTGCAGTAGTCAAGAGTCAATCACAAGGACTAGGTCAAATTACTAAATTTATACCTCCTAAATTTTCTAAGCAATCAAATATGAAAGTTTGGTTGTTAAAGAAATTGCAATGCGCGATAAACAAAATTTGGGCTAATATTCTAGGAATTCATTCCAACAAAGAAATCATCTACCTCCTTATGAAATAAATTGCTGATCTAGTACATTAACTAACTATAGTCAATTAATTCTTTCGAAGTAATCAACATGTTGATTCCAATTTTTAAACCAGTTTCCTAGGCCAAAAACCAAATTCAACCCAATTAATGCTGTTTGATTCTTCTAGTACTCCTAACGAAGAATTCTATTTCTAGATCTTCTTTCAGTTAGATCTAATCTAGCAAATCAGATATTAAACATCACTTTTCAGTACTTAGTTTAACATCATCCATATTCAATTAAAAACCCTAGATTAGAAAGATCAGAACAATAATCGACAAAGTTACTTTACTGAAATTGAGTCAACATTGAATTTATAAATAAAGACTTAAGGTTTAATACATAATTTCCAAGTTGAAACAAACATCCTAGAATAAGAGAATTTAAAGGTCCATAACTGAATTAATCTTAAAAGCAAAACGAACTATTAACATAAACATGGAGGGTGAAATAGAAAATGGAAAAAGGAAGAAAAAGGAACTCTAATTTTTTCTTGAATCTTGATCTCTCAATCTCCAAATTGTTCTTCGCTGATACTTGTTCTCTTCTTCTCCTCTCGATCTTCTTTTCTCCTCTCGATTTTCTACTGTGCCAAAAAAAGTCCCCCTCTATCTTCAATTTTCTCTCCTTTAAATCTCCGAAACTGTCAAAAGTAACCGTCATACATGGCCCGTGTGATTTCACAGGGTCTGGCCGTGTAACCTTCTAGTCTGTTGCGCGCATCTTGCTTCAAATCACACGGGCCATGTGATTTTACACGGGTAGACCGTGTAAAATCACAAACACCTGCAAATTCCAAAAAAAACAAGGGAGCAGTACCAAATTCACAAAAACTAAAAGAAATTCAACATTAATTAATGTAAAAACAATGACAAAATAGATCTAGAATATAAAAAAAAACAACAACTTATCAATGTTGCACTAATTTTACGACGATTTTTCTCATGATAATGTGTCTGATGTGAATTTAGATGATCTTTTTCCTGAATTAAAAGTATTGCAAATGACTTTGCCAATGAATTAATGTCATCAATTGAAAGATTAGAATTTGTTTAAGATGCAGATTGTTATCCAAATGTTTCTATTGCGTATCGAATTCTATTGACTATACCTGTGACTATAGCATCAGCTGAGAGAAGTTTTTCAAAGTTAAAATTATTGAAAACCTACTTGAGGTCATCAATGTCACAAGAAAGGTTGAATGGTTTAACTATTTTATGTATTGAGAATGATATGTTGGACAATACTGATCTTGATAATATTATTAATGATTTTGCATCTAGAAATGCATGGGGAAATTATTTTTCATAAATTATGATCCTCTGTGTATTTATTAGTGCTATGATCATTTAATATTTAGTTGATTCTGTAAACTTATAAATTGAGTCATTTATGTTTCATACAAATATGTAAACTTAAGTATATTGTCGATTTATTAGGGCCCTTTTTGTAATTTCGCCCAGGGCCTATAAAACTATAGGAACGGCCCTGTATATCGCAAAATCCTTTTAGCCATTGCCATATAAGTACTAGTTGGAGCTTCCTTAAAACGACTTATAACCCCCACTCTAAAGAGAATATCGAGTTTTCTGCAAGTCAAATACCTCAAGCTTCCAACAAGACTCCTGTAAAGAGTTGGATCCACCTTTTCACCTTCATCAAACTTTGACAGTTTTGTTGCATAATCAATTGAGGTATCATTGGGCTTGCAATTCTTCATTTTAAAATTTTCAAGAATCTTTCTTTTATAAGCCTCTTGAGAAATAAAGATACCATCATCATCTTGCTTCACTTCAATAACAAGGAAATAAGACATAAGTCTTATATCAGTCATTTCAAATTCTTTAGTCATCATTCTTAAACTCTTCGAGCATCTTTGAATTATTACCTGTGAAGATCAAGTCATCAACATATAGGCATAAAAGAAGACTGCTTCGATTTTCACCTTCTTTGATAAAAAAAAAGAATGTTCTTAGGGACATTTGGTGAATCCTTGGCTTTAGAAATACTTATCATTGCGGCTATACCAAGCTTTTGGAGCTTATTTCAAGTCATATAATGTCTTCTTTAACTTCAACACTTTATCTTCTTGTCCTTTCACCAAATACCCTAATGGTTGTTAGATAAGCACCTCTTGCTCAAGGTAGCCATTCAAGTATATCGATTTGACATTCATTTGATAAATCTTCCATTTCTTTTGTGTTGCTAAGGAAACGATAAATCAAATGGTCTCTAGTCAAGCCACAGGAGTAAACACCTCATCATAATCTACTACATGTTGATGACTATAGCCTTTAGGTACAAGTATTGCCTTGTACCTCTCTACTCCTCTTTGGGCATTTCTCTTGACTTTATATACTCATATCATACCAATCGCCTTTCGCCCCTTTGAAAGAGTAGAAAGCTCCAATGTGTCATTCTTTTGAATTGTTTGAATCTCTTCATCCATTGCCCATCTCCATTTCTTTTCTTGTATAGCTTCTTCAAAGTGCAGCGGCTTAAAATTGGCAAAGAGACATAATAGTTTATATTTTCTACCATCTCCGTTGACTCATAAAGATCTTGTAGACTCTTTATTCTTCTAGGACCCTAGGATGAGCTTTGAGGAGGACTTTCATTTCTTCTAGAATTCGGTGATTGAGGAGGAGTATGAATATCTTCATGCCTACCATGGTCAAAATCTCCAGTCATAGGAAATGAAACATTTTCTTAATTTTTAGATACATCCCACTTTCACGAACTTTCTTCATCAAAAACAACATCTCTATTAATTACAATCTTCCCATTGGTAGGATTAAACAAGTTATAGCCCTTAGAATTAAAGTTATAGTTAATGAAGACATGCTTTTCACTTTTATCATCTAACTTCGATCTCATCTCTTTAGGAACACGAGCATATGCTATGCTTCTGAAAATTCGCAAATGAGAAACACTTGGATTCTTACCGCTCTAAGCTTCTTGAGGAGTCATCCCATGAACACTTCTAGTAGGGGATAAGTTGGACAAGTATACAGCGCAAGCAATAGCTTCAACCCAAAACTCCTTAAGCATATTATTGCTCTTTAGCATTCTCCTTCCTATATTGAGAATAGATCTATTCTTACGTTCCATAACTCCATTTTGTTATATAGAGTATGAAATCGTAAGAAAATGACGAATGCCTTTAGCTTCGCAAAATTTGTTGAACTCCAAGGAAGTTAACTCTCCCCCTCTATCTATCCTCAAAGATTTGATGACAAATCCACTCTCATTTTTAACTTGGGCTTTAAACTTTTGGAAAACTTCAAAAGCTTTATCCTTCCTATTCAAATCAACCTAATTTTTGTGAGAAAAATTATCAATGAAGAGTAAGAAATAGTTTGCTTTACCATAAGAAGATGGCTTAATTAGGCCACAAATATCGGCATAAATAAGTTGAAGTGGCTTGAAGGTTCTCGTGGTGGACTCCTTTGGAAAAGGCTTTCTCTCTTACTTTCCTATAACACACCCTTCACATAATTGATTGGGTTGAGTAATGAGAGGTAAACCATTCACCATATTCTCCTTTGCTAATAAATTTAATCTTATAAAAGTTAGATGACTAAATATCATATGTCAAAGCTAAGAGAAGTCTTTGACATATGTCTTCAAGCATCTTGGGTGATCGACATTGACATTGAGCTTGAACATTTTAATCTTTGACATAGGCACCTTTGTTATTAAGTTATGTGCTTCATCTCTCAAAGTGCAACAAGTATCTTTTAAATGGATATCATATCCATTTTCTAGCAATTATCTCATATTCAATATATTTGTGACTTGTGAAATAAGTCTATGACCACTTTTTTTTGTAAAGACAAGAATATCACTTTTTCCTTGAATTAAAACTTTTAAATCATTGCTAAAATAATTTCTCCTTTATTCTTCTCATCAAGCTCCATGAATAGCTCCTTATTTCCACTCATATGGTTGCTAGCACCATTGTCAAGATACTATAAGAATTTATTTTCTTCTCCTTTATTAGCCAATAACAAAAGTAGTTCTTCTTTTTTCCTCTTCTTTCATCTCCACAAGATAAGCCTCTCTTTGGTTGCTAGCAGCACTCCAACATTCATAGGAATAATGACCATATTTGTGACAATTATGACATTGAATATTAGATTTGTCATACCTTGTTCCTCCTCCTCTCCTATAGTAATGGCTTCTATGACCTCTTGAGTTTTGAGATTGTTGGTTTGACTCTTCACTATTAAAGTGATATATGCCTCTTTCACGACCAAGACCATGATTATTTCTACCTCTTTCATAGCCTTGAGACTATGACCTCTTCCTCTTCCTTTTCCTTGCGAGCTAGTGGATTCTTACTTCTCATATTTCAAATAGACCTTTGCTTGAAAGGCTTGAACTAGTGGCTCCCTCTTCTTTAATCTTTCTTCATAAGCTTGCAAGGATCATTATAGTTCATCAATGGTCATGGCTTCCAAATCTTGAGATTGTTCAACAACTATGGCAAAAAGGTCAAATTTTGAATCAAGAGTGCGAATAATTTTCTCTACAACACGAACTATTAGAGTAGTGCTCTAAAGGCAATCATCTTTAACACTTTTGTACAAACTTTATTTTGATTAATAAAGTGAAAGGCAATTTTCATTAATTTTTGTTCATTTATTTATGAATTGATGTCGTTCTTAAATCGAATTAATGAAGTCCATGATACAAAACATAGCATGAAGGAAATCTTGATGAGATCATGGTAATGAGATTCATATCATGTACAATTATGTTAGTATCTAAATTATCCCTAGTCATAGGATAATGAGACAGGACATTGTTAATCCAGATAGACTAGCACATGTTATACTTCTTGATTTGATCAAGTAGTGGATCTCATAAACTGTAAGCATGAGATATTTAGAGTTAACATGTGGATGCTTACTAAGAGTAGTAAATACATGGAATGGCCCGCTATGAGATTATCTTATGGATGATCTGTCAAATGTTGGCAATTAATCTCATCATAGCAATAGTGTAAATATCCTTATACTTGAGGTACTTAAGGATATCTTGAATATTGATCATGTGCTTTGACACCATTCGCTGTTGCCTCAAGATGAGGTCGCTCATAGGGTGGTGATTAGGTATAACTATTAGTATTCAAAGGTAATTGGATAAAAGGAGATGACATTTACGGCCTCTTGTTGGGGTCATTACTCGGAAGTCTCTGACCAGAGCAATTATGTGTCATAAAGAGAGTCTTTAATGACGCATAGAGTAATAAGATCCCTAGGACAAGAACTAACATCACTTGGACTAAATCCGACATAGTCAGTCTAGTGGGAGTTGACACATAACCTATACTCTGAACCAAGTGGAGTATAGGATGGTGAAGGGACGAATTGCACGGTAATTGACTATGGGAAGGTTCGTAAGTCGGATAATTAACTATCGAAGAATTCGAGTGTTAATCCACTTGCATTCTAGCAAATTGGCATCATGAAACCTTCATGATTTGCTTAAATTAAGAGTTAATTTAAGTGACCAAAATAACCGGGAACTTAAAGATCACACACATAAAAGATTAGATGAAAAACAAAGTGTGCATGATTATCAATTAAGTAGGCCATGATCGTGGCCGACTTAATGACAGGTGGTACATAAGCGAGTTCTTCACTTATTACACATAAATTTTTAACCAAAAATAACTCAATAAAGAGGTTAAAGGTCTAGAAGAGTTATGGAAGTTGAGAGGAGTGATCTTGAGATTTATTCATGCATTTTTAAGCAATTATTACATGAGATTAATTGCAATTAACTTAGTATTGATCTAACTCTCATTAGAGCATCTACTTGAACTCATCTTATTTGGTGCTCTAACCACCCTTTCACACTGATTTTTCTTCATCTTTGCGAGCTCTCTAGAAGCCAAGGAAGATGTTTGGTGTTTGCTACAACCCAAACAAGGAGAAGATTCAAGTAAGGAGGAGTATCTGTAAGGTACATATGTTGTAATTTCATGTTCTTATAAACTGTTTATACATGCACATGGATTCTAGATTTTTTGGGGATGTTGTAGGGTTGGAATTTTGATTCCAACACTTCCGTTGCTTTGTCATGTATGTGATGCATGGATCCATGACTCTCCAACACGAACATCTTCCAAATTCTCACCATATCTCCTCATCTGATTGGTAGTTGCCAAGAATCTTATGAAATAATTATGGATGCATTCGATCTCTTTCATGTGTAAAAATTCAAGTTCTCCTCTCAATGTTTGAAGATGCATCTTCTTCACGTTGTCAACTCCTCCATGGGCTTTTTAAAGAATCACCCAGGCTTTCTTTGATTTTGTTGTGTTTGACATTTTTTCAAACATTTCATCATCCAATGACTCATGAATGATGCCAAGAGCATGTTGTTCCAATCTACGATTCTTTTGTAACGTGTTCCTTTGTTGTTGATTCAAAGCTCTTTCATTTTCTAGTTCATCATATCCTTATTCTACTATCTCCCATGAATCTTGAGAGCCAAGAATCGCCTTCATACGCACACACCATTATCATAATTTTCTTTTGTGAGTTTAGGGATTGAAATAACAGGGTTAGACATCTTCAAAATAATATGGCTCTAATACCACTTTGTAGTAAATGAAGAAGAAAGAATGATAAAGGAGAACGCTTAAACAATCTAAATAACTCACTTGATTTAGATTTCTTGCCACATTTTGGAAATGAACTAGTGCGTGATATTTATAGATACATAAGACACCTCTTTGAAACAATACAACTCTTGAAAACATAAGATAGTAAATGCAAGATACAAGCATAAGAAAATACAATGAATCTCAAAATACATTAACCAAATAATGAATCAAGTTTAATTAAATGCTCCACTAATATAATTGCATTTTTTAACACACTGCCTCAACGCTCTCTTTCTCCTCCACAAACTCATTCCTTAACCCAAAGCTCTAAGGATTAAAAGTTGATTCCTTTGGTGGCTCAAGAGTGTCTATGCACTGAATTGTCTTGAGTAGTATCGCCTTTTCCCGCATATGTTTACCCTTTACTTCCAATCGGCATATAAGCGCAAGTCTTTGTGAATGAGAACGAGATTGGAGAGATTCTGTTGAATAGATTCAGGAGAGAGGTGATGAAGGTCGGTATCGTTTGGTAGTGTAAGAGAAGGAGAATCTTTGAGATGAGAAGACTCGAAAAGTCTCATGAGGCCTCTAAGAGTAAAAGGGTTGTTTCTCATCTCTCATATATTTATTTGTCTGGTTACCGAGAAACTTAATTTAAGAGCATTTGTGTTGTGAATGAGATAGGCAAAAGAAGGACATGCAACCCAACCCACAAACCATTAACTTGTATAAAAACATAGATTTGGAAATGCCTTAAACACCAACGAAAATAACTCCTTCATTTTCTCTCAAATTTCCAGCTGGTGAGTGTGTTAAAATGCACCATTTTATTCTGCATGTAACACTTTCCTTATAGGTTTCCTCAGTTTGTTTGTTTTATAGCAAATTTAGAAGAAGTTGTGGTGGTTAACAACATCAAAAGTCCTCACACTTAAGTAAAATTCCAGCAGCCATTTTTATGTCTTTTTCGGTGATTTTGATTATCCTACACTAGTTTATAGTTGGTTTGCTTATTGTGTTGATTGGGACATGATTGAGCCAAGTTTACATTATAAATTGGCTGCATTTTCATATCTTTTTATGCACTTGTTGATTCCTAATTGATGA
>JANKOE010000009.1:1508742-1528742 GCA_026284465.1 Erythroxylum citrifolium | reverse complement strand
TAATCATGCATAAAACTGGACTTGTCTAGTCCATCTAGCTGATTCTGAAAATGGATTTCATGCATCCACAAAGCTGACTTTTGCTAAAAGCTCATTTCATGCTTTACTCACATTTCATGCTATTACTAACATTTATAATCATTCAATTTATGTCAAGTCTTCAACAACATCATGTATTGCTATTTTTCTAACAACTCATGGATCATTTAATGATCATTTCAAGCAAGTCAAACATTTAATACACTATCAACATTCACTTTTAAAGTAGTTGAAAAACTTAAGTGTCATTAATGGTTTAACATTCATATCTTACTAGTATAAAGATAAGCATGAACCTACCTCAAAACTAGCTAAATCCTTGTCTAGGAATGCTCTTGCTCTTGTTCTTCTCCTTGAACTTCTTCAAATTCTTCAAGCAACAACAAAACCCACATCAACTTAGGGTTTAGAAATTGAAAAGCTAAACAATCCTTAATCAAGATAGAAACTTTAGAATCACTAAACCCATCTCATAACTAAGCTCTTTCAACCAAAAACCCATCAAAAGCTAAACTTTGAAAGTCATGGCTTACCTTAAAACTCAACAACACAATGAGATGCCTAGCTCAAAATGAAGCTCTTGATGTTTCTCACCTTTTTTATACTTGAACTTTCCTTCAACTCACTCTCAAACTCTTGGAATATGAAAACCTAGCCAACTCTTCTTCTCTTTTCTCCCTTCTCCACCGACGCAAGCACCTCCCTTCTTCTTCTTTTTAATTTTCGTTACTTTCCTTTCCAAGTGCAAGACTACTACTTCTCTTCTTCCTTTTTATACTACACTTCTTATTTACTTAAGCCCAAAGGCCTTTAAGCCCATCTTCTTATAACAAAGTCTTCTTCTTACTTTCATTCTTTACTTCATTAGGCCCACTTCAATTTAAGCCCAACTAACACTTAGGTACATTTAATTCAATTAACATATTAATGCTAACTAACATATTTAATGCCATGCTAACTTATTAGTTACTAACTAACACATTAAATATTCAACTAACTCATTTAATGTCATACACCATTTAATGTCATATATGCTAATTTAATGTTATCTTACTTAATTAATTACAATTTTACTTGTAATTAATGCTAATGCTACTCAATTAATGCTAATTGTGCTTAATTAACATAAAAAAAAATTCAGGGCTAACACAAAGAAATGCTCTCTCTTAATGTGTTCCCTTCCCCTCCTTCTTTCCTCTTACTAAAAGCAAGGGTCAAATAAGCTATTTATTGGCACATCTGGCTTTATAATATAGAATCCTAATTGAAATGAACTAACTAGATCATATCTTATCCTAATCAAATTACATTGCATTAACTAATTGGATAACACCCCATCTAAATAGGTTTCTATCTGATAGGAGTTAGCTACATCATAACTAACATGATAAGAAATTACATTTAATTAGGAATGATACACCCATATCCTCAAAGAACTCTACTATCTTCAGATGATCCTCCCACATGTTCTTTATCTTTTAGAGCTAATATATATCTATTTTGATCTTATCAGCCACGTCATCCAAGATCCTTCCTTGATCTCTATCCGTTGATGATGATTCACTCAAGCCCAAAGCCTTTCATAGCACACTAGTTTGATCCAATTCTTACCCATGTGAAATCCATTAGTCATGATCAATCTATCTGAGTACACATTAAGACTATAGAGCTCTCATATGTCTCCATTATGCATGTGATCTAGCTAACCTTCAAGTTAAGGTCCATTTCAAGTTATCTTTTGCTCTCATATCTGAATCTTATATCTTGTTAAAGATTTTTTCCAGTGTGCACAAATGCATGCCAATGCCTGACAATTCCCATTTTCTTTCCATACTCGTAAGTCTTTGCCTTGTTCTATTATCCTAAGTGTCAAACATTGGTTAAGGGTCACCAATGCTTGAACGATTTTGTTATTAGGACTTAGGGGTCTATCAAACCACCCCTATTAGAAGAACTCAACACCATTGTAGAAATAATTCGTGGGCGCTCACCCCTACTAGAAGAACTCAACGCCATCATAGAAATAATCCATGGGCACTCCTCTGAATGTGATTCCCTTAAAGATTCCTTAGTTATTGGCACATCTTTATCGTACCATATTCCTCTCTGTCAGGTTTATCTTCCTTTGGTTTTAATGCTCCTTCATTTGGCTCATTACACCCAAAAAAACATACTTATTGAGGTAGACTTCTTTCGTCGAGTCATCCTCTCCTTCTCCTTAATCTTTCGCGACCATAGAATTCATTTGCTCCTTACCCACCTTCCGTTTTGGCATTCACAAAAAATATAAGTCTTCACGAATGAAACAAGCAATATCTCGTTTTAATTGCTTTTTGAACTTGCATTGAGAAGATTCAAATACCTTCTCCTTGCCTTTATCTAAACCATTCCATGTCCCACCATTCTTCTTGCTCTCATTTCTAGTTCGAATTTGTGGTGGCATTTGGAGATCCACCAAGGCATCCATAGCCACTATCATTTTTAGGAGGTCTTTCATATTCTGCCTCCGAAGATCTATTTATGCCCAACCTTGCAAGTCGCTTATGAAGTTGAACAACTTGTTTTCCTCAAACATGTTCTGCAGCCCAACATCAAAAGTGTGAATTTCCTTACATACTCCTGCACCGAGTCATCTTGCTTTAACCTCTTCAAAGTTTCCCTTGGGAGCTTGAAGTGTTGTTGGAGAGGAAGTAGTTTGTTAGCCCCTTCATCTTCTCTCAAGTGTCAATAAGACGTCTACTAATATTGATTTTGTTAGAGGTTCTCATTCTTTACCATAGCTTTGCATCCTCTACCATATACATAACCCTAATTGAAACCTTCTCCAAATTAGACACCTTTGCCACTAAAAAGTATTGCTCCATGTCCCTCATGAAATTTTCAAGCTCCTTAGCAATCCATTTTCCATAAAAAACATGAGGATCTCGCACCTTCGCTAATGTGCTTTTAGCATACCCAACTTCTTGCATTGTGATGGCACGCCTAGGATCGTGATCTCCAATTTGGAATCTTTATGTGCTTAATCAAATCCACTAATTTTTGTTACAACTATCAAATTTGTGCATCCAAAATCTCAAATTGAGATGATTAGGAAGTGACGTCTTCCTCCCCTTGAGGAATTGGCCCTATGAGTGCCTCCGCGCTATTAACAAGCTCTGTTAAATTGCTACCTCTTGCCATATCAAAATATGGCTTTGATATCAGTTGATATAAAGGTTTGTCTAGACACCGAAATTATATCGAAGTCACGCCTAATCCTTTGTATAACAATCTTATTTAGGTCTGCTTAATTAAGAATCAGTTCTTACATGATCGTCGACCAACAAAACCTTATTTTCAAGTGCCTCACAACCCTCAAAGTGTTTAACACTCACACTTGAGTAGGAATATTATGAAAGGATTAAATAATCACTAGCAATAATAAACACATAAGAGTTATGGTAAAAAACCAACCTCTATTACTTCCTCAAAAGTATATAAAGGAATGTTATCTCTCAATGTGTTTCCTTTACTTACTCTTCTCTTCTCAGGAGCAAAGATCAAATAAGATATTTACAAGCACCTTTAGGTTTACAATTCAGAATCTTAATTGAATTGAACTAACTAGATTACATTTTATCCTAATCATATTGCATCATACTAACCAATTGGATATCACCCTATCCAAATAGGTTTCTATCTAATAGGATTTAGCTACATCATAACTAATGATATAAGAGATTACATTAAACTAGGAATGATACATCTATATACATAAAGAACTCTATTATCTTATGATCCTCTCATATGGTCTTCATTTTCTAGAGCTGATGTATATCTATTGTGATCTTATCCACCACATCATCCAAGATCTCTCTTTGATCTTAATCCATTGATGATGAGTCATTCAAGCCCAAAGCCTTTCATAGCACAATGACCTAGTCTAATGCTTACCTATGTCAAGTCCATTAGTCGTAGTCCATCTATTTGAGCACACATTAAGTCTATAAAGCTCTCACATGTCTCCCTCATGCATGTGATCCAACTAACCTTCAATTTAAGGCCCATCTCAAATTATCTTTGGTATCACATCCAAATCTTACATCTCGTCAAAGATTTCTGCCAATGTGCACCAACACATGCCAACTCTTGACAATTCCTATTTTCCTTTCTTACTCACAAGTCTTTGTCGTGTTTTATTGTTCCAAGCGTAAAAATACGCAAATTGAAAATTTTGATAGATTAGGGCATTTTAACGCATATTGAAAAAGTGCACAGCCATGCATTACACTGTGCACTTCCTTGAGTCACTGTGTATCACAATTTTGCATGTTCATATGCACCGGTGTTCCTTAGAACGTTCAAAACAATTTAATGTGTTTATGTAGTGTTCACTTTAAAATTTAATCACCAAACATAACAATCCTTGCACGTTAGCATTAAAACACATAATACACTGACCCTAAGTGACGATTGTGCACAATTTTCCTCGAGATGCTAATTTGTTATCATAAAAACTCAAAAGAAAATTTTAAAACCTAATTTAAAATGAAAGTTAAAACAAAAGAATATCGAACTCATGGATTGCCTCCTATGAAGTGCATCTTTTCCATCGTAGCTCGATGTACTTTTTCGCGTAAGATGGCTCGAAAGAATCACTTGGTTATAGCTTTACCATAGGTTTCACACCTTAGAGTTGAGCTACCTTTCTACTCTTTCCACCACCTTTTTCCTTTCATTTATTCCCCTAAATTTGTAACTTATTTGGTGGATCCTTACATGAGGACTCCTATAAAACTTCTTCACAAGATTCCTTTACCTTGATAGCATCCAAAGTTTCAAAAGGATTTTTCTTACCATCACAGATTCTAAATATAACCCTTTATCCCTTAGTCTTAAGGCTAACTTACTTCTATAAACATCTATAAGAGACTTGACAGTAACTATGAATGGTTGCCTAAAGACTAAAGGTATTTCCAAACCTTCATCTATGTCCAGGATGGTAAAATCAATAGGGAACATGAATTTGTCAGCCTTAAAAGGCAAATCCTTGACTATGTCCCTAGGACGTTTGAGTGATCTATCAACCATCTGCACACACATCTTAGTTGGTGTTAATTCACCTATTTCCATTCTTTTGAATAAAGTGTAAGGCATCATATTTATGTCAGCTCCTAAGTCGGCAAAAGCCTTATTCATTTTGGCATTACCAATAGTAAAAGGAATATAGAAATTTCCTGAGTCAGCTTGTATCTATAGTAGTGTTGTCACCTCGTTGGAGCTCTCCTTGCTTAACAATTCATTCTCAAACTTCTTTCTATTCCTCTTTGTTTGATGATTTCTCTTCAAATGATTTTGTGCTTTTTGATCATTGCAGAAGGGGTTTATCATAATTAAACTCTTCTTTAATTTTTTTCAACAAATCAAAGACATGGTATAACTCTTCTTCTAACGATTTTCTTTTGGTTCTCATAGGATACGGAATATTAGGTTAATATTCCTTGACTCGCTTTAAAATAGGTTTTCCACCAGTTTAGGGTGACCGTCAATAGTCACTTCTCCCTCTTGCTTATTATGGAGCTTCTTTTCAGTGGCCCAGGTGATTTCCATTATCCTATCCTTCGAATTTGTTTCAATTGTGCTCTACAAACTTCCTTTAGGTCTCTCCACCACTTATTTACCTAGTTGGTCCATTTTGATTTCCAAGTTCCTGATGGATATGTTTGTTTGCTGATGTTTGTCATAGATTCTTGAATAAAGTCCACAATTAGCTAATCCATACCTGGTTTCCTGGGTTGTGATGCCTATGGTTGGACTCTAGGTGGAGGATTGTTTCTTTGTTATTATTGATTACCCCATGAGAATTTGGGATAGTTCCTCTAACCAGGATTGTATATATTACTGTAAGGATTATTTAGGGGTATTGGAGTATTCCCTAAATAGTCTACGCGTTTAGGCTGTTCTGATTGACACTCTTGTCTTTGGTGATCTAGCCCATATGCCTTGCACTGCATCACTCTTCCTTATAGAGCTATAGTGATATTTTCTATCTTCCTCCTCGGGGCTTCCATTTGACTCCCCAGTTGTGTCATCGTTTCTACTTCATAAACTCTTGATGGCCCATTGGTGGTTCATGCTCTAGTTGAGCACCATTAATAATTGTTTATGGCCATGTCCTCGATCAGCTCTCCAGTCGCTTCAGGTGTTTTATTATTTAGCATCCCTCCAGTTGTTGCATCTATTGACTGCCTCATACTTTGACTTAGCCCATGATAAAAGCTCTAGATTTGCATCCACAAGGGTAGTCCGTAATGTGGGCATCGTCAAAGCATCTCCTTACATCTCTCCCAGTTGTCATACAATGGCTCACCCTCAGTTTGGGATTAAGATGACATGTCATTTCTCAACTTTGTAGTCTTCACACGTGGAAAGTACTTAAGAAAATATTTTTCTGTCACTTAATCCCAGATACTAAGTGACGATAGCAGAATAGAATTTAGCCACTGCTTAACTTTTCCTCTTAAGGAAAAAGGAAATAGACGCAATCTAATGGTGTCATCATTCGCTCCATTGATCTTAAAAGTGTCAAAAATCTTTAAGGAGTTAAAGATGTGTGCATTAGGGTCCTCGTCTTAGAGTCCATCAAACTGGACTAACTGTTGCACCATCTGGATGACGCTTGGTTTGATCTCAAAGTTATTCACCTGGATAATCAGTCTTACTATTCTGGATTCCATACCAGTTAATTTTGGCCTAGTATAGTCAAATATTGCTCGTGATTGGTCTGCCTTGTTATGAGACTCATCGGTGTCCGCATGAGGTTCCAAATCTTCAATTTGATGATCTAGCTCAAACTCTCTAAGATTAGTCTTACAATGATTCCTCAACGCAGTTCTTTCTATCTTAAGATTCACGTCTAGTAAGTTCTCAATTGTACTTTAGGTCATAAACTGACCTGGAGTCTAAATCTAAAACTAAGGGAATAAACTAATTAACTTTAACAAATTTAATAATGTAAAGTAAAGAAAAAATAAAGAAAAATAAATAAAACTAAAGTAATGGCTATAGTAATAAAACTAAAGTGTTCCTAATATCATTGTCCCTATAACGACACCAAAAACTTGATTGATCTAATTTCATAAGTGTCAACATTTTTATACTATAAGTTCTCGGTGTAGCCGTAGTTAGTATCAACAAGTACGTCTCGATCCCACGAGGACAGAGAGTAATAGTAATTACTATTATTTTATTATTTAGCCTAAGAATTGATTGTGAATTTTAATTAAAGAAACTAAAATTAAGCAAATAAAATAAATGAATAGCACAATTAAAACAGATAATTGTGGAAGCACTAAGTTAATTACTAATATCAAGTGATTCGTGTTTAGGTTTCAAATCCCCCCAAACCTTAATAGAATGATCTTTTGTTATGCAATTGTTTTGGTGATTTATTGGATCCTACAAACTCCTACGGTATGCTAGTAACTGACCTTGAGTTTACTAGAAACTAATCCTAAGGTTTCTAACTGAAATACATAGGTTAAATTTTATAGGATTGTGTTACAGATTTATGAGTCCCTCTATTAGGTTTGACCTTAATCCGAAAGATTTACGTCATCCTATCTCTAGGGTTACAATCAACTCTTTCCAATTATCATGGATTTATTCAAATCTAGTGATTTCTCAATCTCTATTTTTGAAATCAAATTATGATATAATATTCTAGATTACTATAACATATATAAAACAAGTAATTGGATCTTAACAAATAAATCGATCAATTGCGTTAACAAAATAATCAACACATGCTCAGGTATCAAATAAGGTTCATCTAACCTAAATACTAATGAAATATTTAGTTAAACATCAGTGAACATGAATTGAATTGAAACAACAAAATTATAATTCTAAATCTCCTAAAATGTTTTCTATTGAGTATTATGGCGATGCACGGATCCGATCTTGTATTCCAAAGGATCCGTCGATAAATCTTTGCATTTCTTACCCCTCTAGCTCACAATTTCTCTTAGAATCGTCTCTGGAATGTTTAGAACAATTCCTATCATCTCTTCTCCTTAATTGCCTCTAAAAAGCATCTTTTATATGGAATTCTAGGGTTTTATCTGATACACAGTCTTTTGCACGACCATTCATAATCAAAAGCCTCTTAATATCACAAAACTGCACAGTTTGGGAGAAGTGTACAGGAACATGCACAGTCGTGCATCCTTTCTATGTGTCAATTTTTTGTTTTACACCGTGTTTTCATCTAAATTCTTCTCCTTTAAATCTATAAAAGCAATTATAATTAGTATACACATTGAAATGAATTAAGTGCCAAATATATAAGAGAAGTATAGAATATCAAGCGAAAATAGATCAAACATGGGATAAAAATATGTTCAATTATTGATCCATCAAATAAGTTTCTTCAAGAACTTGATTTTACTCAAAAAGAGGTATACTTTGTTTTGTGATAGTTATTATACATCTTAGTAAGAATCTTACTTTTTATGGTAAATCTAAACACATTGATGTATGATATCATTGAATATGTGATGTTGTTATTTTTATTAAGGGTCAAGTAAGTTTATTGAAGAATTCTTCATTGTTATTTGGCATAAGATATGATATGTTTGGTTTCTATACTAGATTTAGCTTTTTTAGTTTTCATCCTTAAAAAAAGAAAATCAATGTTGTTTTCTTGTATAATATACAACTTTAGAAACACAACATTTGCATTTTCTCATGATATGTTTTTGACATCATAATTTACTAAATTTAGTATTGTAAAGTAAATTTCAAAATACCGTATTCATCTGTTGAATATGAGTCAGTATTCAACAACCTTTTAACTATAATGACTTGTTAAAATTATATATTCATTTAAATTTAACCATCTCATTTCTTTTCATATAATCATTATTAATTTTTAGACTTCAACAATAGCTTTTGCTAGAAAGAGTGGTGTTTTTAGTTGCAAATATTATTTTAAAAGCGGTCGCGTTGGAGGAAGAGAAAGAATGTAATGGTACGAATATAATAGTAAATAAATCAATCTAATTATTATATAGCAATAAGAAGTTTTGGGTCCAATTAGAGTTTGTGGTATTGATTAACATTAGAGTTTAAGTTTTGGTTACCTAGCTACATCCTACATCCTACATCCTCCGTACTACATACGAATTGTTTTACCTTATTTGGTTTCTTAAATATCGCCTTCTTGTTATTGACATTGTAATACTTATAAACTCTCATATTAGATAGAACTCCTCCAAATAAAATCTCTAACTATAGAAAAGAGATTATCTTTGTTAGGAAAAGTCTCTTCTAGCTATAGAAAAGAGATTCAACAATCTATATAGAGACTTAGCAATACACTTTAAAAAGTAAGAATACCTTTGTTACTACTTAGTATTTCAACTTGTAACAAGGTCTAAATTATTACATAGGTTTTAAAAAAGTTTTACAAATTTTGAGATTTTAAAAGAAATGTCAGTGGATGTGAGTTATAAAATAAAATCTCTGCAAATGAAAAAATAAAAATAGTATATTTAGGCGTACAATTTTTATGTAGGCTTTAAAATAAGAGGCTTATAGTGATGTTTAGAGTCTAAACATCATATGGAAGAATGTATATAGGTTTGTGATCTTATCTTGAGCTTAAAACAAATTAAATACAATAATTAGAATTTAATCATGGGACTTTGAAATGGAAAATATTCTCAAGAATCTTATAATACTTAGGGATGTCAATAGGGGTGGATCTAGAAATTTTTTTAAGTGGGGGTAAAATTTTAATAGGAAATTTTTTTATTTTTAATGGGGGAAAAATTTTAATAGAGCAAAATTTTAATTTTTTTTGTGGGGGCAAAACTTAAAATGATATTTTTTTGCATGAAATTTGTTGGAGGCTGTGGGGGCAAGTGCCCTCAATGTAGCTCTGTCTTTGGATGACAATAAGCTAACTCATGAGTCTAAATTCAAGTGTTTTTAATGAACCAGCTCATAGGCCAAATCAAACCTAGACCGGCGCGAGACCTAACTTTTCTAAATAAACACCCAAAGATTCACGGTTGATAAGTTAACCCTCAATGTTAATATCTATTGAGTAAACAAACTATGCTTATATGAAATTCAATAATGAACCTCTAAAGCCTTTTTTCTACTGTACAAAGAACCTCTTTCTGTGTACGGTAACTAGAATAGACCTTAAGACTTTCAATAGATTTGGGTTGGATTTGTTTTTAAGCTTAAATTGGGCTTCAACTAAAAGATTTGATCTTTTATTTTTATAATCTATCAACATTTAGTTAGTTCTTTCTATTTTGGTCTCTCTATCTCAGTTTTTATTAGAAAGAGAAACAAAAACAACAAAAAGATAAAGATCACACCTTAGGTTTATTAAGGTTTAAGCTTTTGTATTGAATGTATTCACACTAAATGCATGTCTCAGCTTATTTTGAAATCACCATTTGGACTTGGACTTGTTCAAATTACAGCCTAATCAAGTTTTATCCTAAGCATGCTTCTAAAAAAATGTAGTCTCATTTTGATCTATGCCTAAATTAAAAATGTTAACACATCTTAACCTAAGAGGTGTGGTTGAGTGATAGGGACTCATCCATTCTTAACCAAATGTGAAGGTTAGATCCTTAACTTTGGGTATGGAGTAGCTTTAACTCTTTGAGTCAGCTGTCCCTCCCTGTGAGGTGCCTACAAACCAGCCATGAAATTAGTCACTAGATCCGCCGGTGGATACCCTAGTCTAAGACCAAAATAAATGTTAACGCATCTTTGATCTCAATTTATTTTGAAATCACCATTTGGACTTCATACTTATTCAATCTAAAGCCTAAACAAGTTTAATCCTAAGCATCTTCTTAAAAATCATCTTAGTCAAAATTATGCCTAAAATAAAATATTTAATATATTATTAAGCCCGAGCTATGAATAAAAAATGAAAATTACTTGGGTGTTTTTAAATCTTTCCGGTTTTTGGTTAACAGTTTCAAACATATTACACTCTTAGTCATTGATTAAGCGTATCTATAGTTCAAAATCAGATCACCTATTTTATTTTTACTCTTCTAATTTATCTAATCCATATATTTATATATCCATACATTTATATATGACCTGTATAAATATATGTATAAATATATGGATAGAAATAAATTATAACAGGTTTGTGACAATATATTCCTCCCCCGTAGTCCTCGTATACCAACCCCAAGCACCAAATTGGCATTGACCCTTGGAGACAGCTTCTTGGTCTTTGGGAAAGTTTTGTCCACACACATCCACATGCAATAGTTCTCGTAGAAGCATACACTTAAATATAGTCAAAGAACAACTCTGAATGGTGAATATTATATACCTTCCTAATCAACTTCCTCATTGTAGGGTTCTTAGAATCTTCCTCTACGTCAACACGTTGAACTCCGTGCTGTCCAAAAATATGATCTTTCCGTTTGACCAAATGAATCCTTGTCTCACTGTTTGGAGACCTAATTGGTACTTGGGAAGAGAAGCTCTATGCTTCAGCAAAGTTGCTGAGTTTAGGAAAGAAAAAAAAAATATAAAAAAAGATAAAATAAAGACATAGCTTGTCCAATTGGTATCAATTCAGATCCTCTGTCCAATATTATTCTGTTTTATTCTGTCTCATACAATCTCAGCCATTTATTTTGCGGGACTCACACGGGACTCATACGAGATTCACATAAATAAATGACTGAGATTTATTCAACACAATAAAATACCATAATATTAGACAGAAGATCTGAACTCAATTGGTACATGTATCTATCAAGCCCCTGCAGGCATTCTTATTACCTTCTTCCATAGAAAGAATCCAACGTTCATAAGGAACGCTAAACAATTTTGCTATACAAAAAAAATTGCAGATAGGAAATCAGTACTGAGAAATGGACCAGATTATAAACTAACAAAGTTGTAGAAAGGTGGAGCCTTATGCACTCCGATTTACAGTAACAAATTGGATTGCCACTTTTAGAAACTGAAGAAACGGCCTGACATATCTTTGATAGCAGCCATGTTTCTCCATAAAAAAGAGGAACTACTGCAAAGTTTAGGCTTCTGGTATAGGTGCAAGGACTTCCTGATAAAGATGAAGAATTTAATAGTAAAGTAAGAATGACTTCATAAGTAAAGATAGGATCAAAAGTTGTTTAATTTGCTTACCTCAGGAAACCGTGAATGCCCATGCGCATTAGAAGATTTGACAATATTTTCCCACTTCAGGTCACCGACGTCCTTTCTAAAAGCCTGGACTTTGGGACTAGCATGCATAACAAGAGAAGATGTAGAAGAAAAATTCTTGGAGGAAACAGCAGGCAGTGTGCGCATTAGCCATGACTCGGATGGAGAGTTTGGCAAAGGAGGAGGAAGAGGAAGCAGCGGAAGACAATGCATTTGACTCTCTTGCTTGCTTAATTCAGCAGAAAGTTGGCCATCATCAGCCACTTTGTCTCTTGTCAACACAATGGAATCATGGATCAGGCCATGTAAATTACCTGCTGCATCTATATCAAACTGGCTTTTCATATCAATCTTCACACTTCTATCCACTTTTGGGCTTGTAGATTTCAGCAACCCTTGCTCAAGGGTCTTGATTGGTCCATAACCATCCATCTTATCCATTTGGCCATCATGGAAGGATCTATCAGATAAAGAAAAGAAACCAGAATCAACAGACTCCAAACATCTGGAAAGCACTTTCGTTCGTCCATCCACAGCTTCCAAGAACTTGAAATCTTTAACAGAACTCCTAGAATCCGTTTCTTCGATTTCACTAGGGTTTGTGAGTGTATCAGCGTCAACCTTCTTGTAAGAGGCAAGGATTTTCATATCTGAAGATATTGAATTTGAGGTTTGAGGCTTTACTGTATGGACTGAATCTACGTACAGAGTTTTCTCAACCACAGGACTCAAACATTCTGATTCCATCTCATTCATCTCATTGGCGAATAATTCCTGGAGATTTCTGACATTCTTTGGAGGCGGACAAGATCTAATCACCCCAGAATCCTTAAAGGTTTTAGCAATTCCAAGTAATCTTTTTTCTTCAGTGGCAGCCGATCGAGAAAAGTCCATAGGGAATGGTGACGCACCCTTATTTTGCCAACTTTTGCACTGGTGTGATCCATTAACTTCCCTAAGATCTCTCATGTGACGGATCTGATTAGATACACTTTTCAGTTCATCCTTACTTGCATATACCCCAGTTGGCTGGAGTCTGTCTGTTGATCGTGGTTCATATATAGGATTTGTATGATTCTAAAGGAAAAAAGAAAAAGTTGTGCAAGTGAAATTATGACATACAAAATACAGAAATAGCCAGAAAAAGATATCATATGGTCAGCATAAAGAGAGGAAATGAACTTCATACCTTATTCTCAACTTTGGTACAAGAAGCAGCATTTGAAGATTGAACTTTTGTTTTACGTATTGAAGAATTGGGAGCCTGAACAGGTTTTCTGATTCCCGGTACAGGGTTCAAAAGACAAAAGGAACTTTGTACGCATAACCGAGGGAACAGCCCACAGACACTAGTTGAAGGGTTTTGGGGTCTGTCATAATCATCGTCATCATCTTCACTGTCTTCCACTTCATTACCTTGGGAATAACATGGTACACTGATCAACATATTCTGATCAGTTGTACACCTCCTTTGTTCAACTACGGCCTCTTTGATCAGTCTGGGTTGTTCTCGTGCAACTGGCGGCTTCCTATTAGAATATAGAGAAGTCTCTGAGGCTACTGCCTCTGCTGCAGGCAAGAAGCGATCCATCATGAAGTCTCGAGTCTGTTGATCTGTTGAGAAACTCCAAGATGGTTTCAAATCAGGAGCATCCAACCCAGTTATACCACTTACACTGCAGTTTTGGAATAAAGATTCAGTCCGGGACAGAGTACCATCAGCATCTACATAGGACTCATCAGTCTCATCAGAAGTACAACTCCCTGTCTCCTCCATTTTTATTTCTTTACGTGTGTTTCTACCCACTGATGCTGGTATCCTAGTAGTTGATGAGGCTTCAGAACCTTTATCTAAATTCAATGCCCTCCCAGGAGGAAGCTTTGGGGCTCCTGAACCTGAGGATCTTTTAGGAGCGTGCATTTGTGGTTTTGGCCTCCCTGGGGTTTGCTCCCACAGAAAGGGAACACTCCCAGGGTCCCTCACTGGATCTGTTTTCAACTCTGATTTGTATACAGGTACAGGAGGCAATTTCGGAACGGCTTCATTATTGTTTGTCCTTATGTTGTCTCGTTCTCTTGACGAAACAGTTATGGAGATCCTCCTAACTGAGAGAAAGGGCTGATTAAAATCCAACTGCTTATCTTCCATCTGACACAAATTCACTGTGTTAAACATAAAACAAAAGAGGCTCCACCATCTAGGTTCTTTACTTGCGAAAAACATTAAACCACAGTAATTGGATATAACAGTAGTCCTATAGTTGAATGTATCTTCATTTTTTACAAGAAAGACAATACAGCCAAAGCCCCAACTAACCATTAAATTGTCAACTTCTTAAAACCAATGAACTTGCAACAGAAGCATCAAATGATCACATTTGGATGAAAGAAAAAGAAGTACAAAGAGTGAGAGTGTTACCTCAGTGTCTGTCTAAACATAAAATAACACTTGTGTAGTAACTTTCATTGAAAGTGCAAGACACTGAGACTGAACAGACAGAGAAGAAGAGAAAGACAGAGAGAGTTAGGGACAGAGACAAGTCTTCAGAAGAATCTGATACCAAATCATGAACTGCAAGTGGAAAAGGAGAGATAATGAAACACAGAATAAAGAAGAGAGAGACATAAAAGTATATTGTAGGTTTGTGTTTATGATGGACGGTGTAGCTAATTACTGTCAACCAACTCTTTAATAATGCATGGGAAAAGAAAACCTTTGGTTTTTTATTTGCATGGCTGTCTTTCTGTGGGATCATGTGATTGCCTTTTCCTTTTTTCTTATACAATATTGTTCCTAAAAACATTTATTTTTTAAGAAAAACAAAATTAATATTAAGATAGAACCAACTTTAGGAGTTAGTAGATGCACGTGAAACATACAAGAAGGAAGGAATAGCTTGGTCGTAGAACAATCAGCTAAGCAAGCAACCATATCCCAAGGCACTAAGAAATCCAACTACGTCTCCCAGTTTCATTAGTTCCCTAGTAGAGGCAAGTCCCATAGTGTAATGAGCTCCTGACTCATGGAAGTATACACATATTGGACACCAGTGGCACTTCCTTGTAGTTTGCATAAAAACTTTGATGCTTTGAGAGGCTCTTTGGAATCTCCTGGAATTGCGCTCCTTCCAAATCATATAGGTTCCCCAACTAACCAGAAGATTGAAGGCCATAAAATCCCCTATCTTATACTCTACCTCAGCAATAAAGGAGTTCCAAGAAGATGATCTAGAAGTGCGTTTGCATAGTTTAAGAAAACGATGGAGAAAGAGTAGGAAAGAAGTAGATGATCAGAAGTTTCAGTGTGCAAATTGCAAAGCTTACAGATTGAGTTAGAGCTCCTACCACCATCTCGTAAATAATAACAAGTAATTTTTTAATGGCTAACCGCGGTATAAAACAACTAAGGGAACCTGTTGGTTTCCTCCACCAGTCACATGTGATTTGCTATGGCAAGATTTATTTGTAGAAGCTCCTGATACGTGACAATTCCATTAAGCTTTGTCCTGCATCATTTGGCTGAGGCAAGTAATTTGGATCATGATTCATTATTGGAGCAAGTGCCCTAATACCAAGGTTCTAATTCCATCTTTTAGTAGTTTACTAATCTCAGCTTTCACTACAAGAAATTGTATTTTTAGTGAAAGTAAAAGTTGTCAATAAAGGCAGTAATATTAGTCCCTACTATTAATAGTTTCCAATTTTTAAAGTCATCACCTCCGATCACAAATACCTCCATCACGAATGAAATAGTGACTAATTTAAAAAAAATGGTCACAATTATATAACACTTTTGTGACAAAGCACTAACACTAAAAACTATGAAATGTATGACAAAATTATATAGTCACAGTAACTTTACATATTTATGACAAGTTTGTCGACACAAATAATATAAAGTAGTGGCGAATAAATTCATAACAATACTTCATTTTATTGTGACAACATCATCCGCACCAAAATAATTGAAAATAGTGACAAAATATTTGTCACTTGTGCTTTTTTTATTAACGTCCATTACTTCTTGATCACTAATATTTTAAAGAAAAAGTGTCAACATCATTTTATCAAAAAAATAAAAAATTGTTCTTTCAAAAAATAGTCACTAATGTATTTATTATTGTCACAAATAAAACTATCAATTCAACAATGGAATTGCATTAGTGGTAAAAGAAATTTGCATTAGTGACTATATTGTGTAACATATTTCATCACAAGTATGAAAGTTATATGTTACAATAATGTTGTCAATAAATAAAGATTATATGTTACAATAAATTTATCACTAATGTGTTCGTGTTTGTTACAAATAATATTATTAAATTTAACAATTTAATTGCTTAATCAATAAAAATTTTTGCATTGGTAGCCGTAAAGAGAAGTTGTCACAAATGATACAGATTTTTAATGCCAAGATATCATCACACAAGCAAATAAAAATTATTATTATATACAAAAATAAAAAAATTTCAAAATTCTAATTTCTAATATACAAAATTGGAGATTTTAATATCCAAGACAATTGTATTTATTACAATTATCTCAAACTACTACGTACTAATTTAAGCTAAAACTCTTCAAAGTAAAATTTCCTAGCTATTCTTTCAGATGAAGTTCACTATTGATTTGTTTCCTACAAAATAAACAAAAATATAATAAATTAATTAGTTTATAAAATATTAAGCTATAAATTTAGTACTAAAATTTTATAATAATATAATGATAATGATAAGTAGTGAAACTAACTATTCTAGATTTTATTAATTTATAAACTCACATGACTAGTTGGGGTATTTGATGTTGTGACACTTGATAAATCTCCAATTGAGGCATAAGCATTTAGTAACAAACTAGGAATTACTCCAATATTTGTCGATGCCTGGTTTAGGAATGAAATCATCAAGTTACTGTAATAGGGAAAAAAACTTATAAGTTACTGCAAACTATAACAATCACATGTTGCATGCAGGTTCTTGTTAACTAATGTAACAAACATAATCTAGAAAGACAGTTGTAATGTAACATCCCACCCCCGATGGGAAGGGTAAAATGGTAATTTGGAAAGAGCCGAGAGTGATTAGGATTGTTCTGAAATATTCATGCACATCCTTACATGGGAGTAGTGAAATTTGCACATGAAAATGACTGTACATGCATTCATAACATTTTCCGGTATATGTGCCTAAATGTGATTTTGTTGTGAAAAATGGGGTCTTTGTGTTTAAAAATTTGATGGGAGTGGATTGTTCTGTGTTTTATATTTTTGGAAAAATTTAGAAATTTTTCTAGAATTTTTTGGAGAAAATTCTTCGACTGGAAAAATCGTCAAGTGGCGAACTGACTGATTTTCGGTACTGGAAATTACTGTCTAATGGCACTGAAAATTAGATAAATGATTCTAGGATTTTTGTAATTGGAGCCATTAAAAATTGGGTGACATTTGGACCAATGAACTAGAGATGAGATTAATACATTTAAGGTTCATAATTAAAGGTCTTGATTTTTTTGTTTTATGTGGTAAGTGTCATGACATGTGTCATGACAATGTCATAACACTCATTAAATATTTGGTTTCTTGTTTGAACCCCATGACACCTTCTCTTAACAAAGCATTTTTCATTGTCTTTTTCTTATACTCTCTTCTTCCTCTCTTTCTCCATACGACCATGATACCTCTCACTCACTCTCCATGTGTTTTTGTTTTATTCAACCCTAGCCACTTCAAGGTCTTTGCCATCTCTTCATCTTGTGCCTAAAAACCTAACTTAGCCTTTCTTGAAGAGATGATGATCATGTATTATGGTGGGAAGTTAGAGAGGTTGTGATATTTTAAAGCTAAGAGGATTTGGAAGCCTCATTAGGTAAGAGTGGCGTTTTACATTATGAATCAGTAGTTAAATGCATGATTGTGACATCTTGTGCATTAATTGCATGAAGTTGTGCTTTGACTATATGGGTATGTTGCTTCTTTGATTGATTGATGATTGGTAAATGATGAATTAGAAGCTAATGGATGAGATGTTATGTTGTATTAAGTTGTTTTGGGTGATTAGGAAGGTTGTTAAATGAGTGTTTATTAATGGGAGATGGTTGAGGGTAGTTGCTGCAAATGTGTGGACTTATGTGCAAGGATGGAATGTGAGTGAGTAATAGTTGATATATGAAGAGAATTGAATGAAAAGTGGTATAGAAGTGGTGTTGGAATGATAGGATTTGGTTTAGGTGTAAAAGCTGGAAAATTGAAGTTGTGCATGCTTCATTGTTCTTACCATAACTTTTGATAGGGTTAAGCAATTGAGGTGATTTTTAGCTTGAATTAAACCTGAGGTGTTTGGGTACATTTCTTGTGAAGGAAGTGCTGTCCAATTGTGGCTTGAAGGGGTCTGAATTTTGCCTTGAAAGTGTGTATTGTGTACAGTGTGAACAGTAGCCGAGAAATGTGACCTGAAACTTTGAAGGATTTCGCTAGGGTGTTAGAGACAGAATTTGCTAATTTGGCCTTCATGAAACTTGAATATTTTCTTGTTATCTTTCTATTGCCACTAAGTATGAAATTTTTTGATCTTTAGATTGAGAGTACTGACCTGTTAACTTTTAGATGTTAATGTGATTGGTGCTGGAAAATATGCTAAGTATAGGTTTTGTGGTGATTGGATATTAAAGCTAAATTCTGGACTGTTTTGATTTTAATTAGCTCCAATGGTCTTATGGAAAGTTGTAGAGGAATGTTTCAGCTTTAGAATGAGGTATAATATGCTAATTTTGGATGTAGGGCTTGTAAGTTATGACTTTGTAAAGTTTTGATATGGTTTAGGTTATATGTGTTTATAGGTTGAATTTGCTTCCAAATTGTTCATGAAAGTTGTAGAACATGTTTTGATCTTTCTTTTGACATAAAGTTTGGAATTTTTGGCAAAGGGAATGGGAAGTTATGATTTTTGCAAAATGGTATACTGGTTTGGGAAATATTGTGAAGGCAGTAATTTTGAGTGTATTTTTGACACCCTTAAGGGTGAATTGATTTTTGTGTACTTCACGAAACTTGTAGAGTTTTTCATGACCTTTCCAACGAGATATGATTTGTGATTTTCTGATATGTGTGTAAAGAGTTATACATGTTTGAAATTTGGATAGAAGAAGGGAAGAAATGAAGACAGCAACTCGCGATCGCGAGATGGCTGTTGGTTTTATTGGCTCGCGGGTACGAGCTGTCGCAGTCGCAAACAGCTAGGACGGTTTTGCGGCTCGCGATCGCGAGCGGCTTGTTTGGGGCGAAAGCTCGCCTCGTGAGTGCGACGCCTAGCGAGGGCGAGGCGAGCGGAACATCCACCGCTCACGAGGGCGACTGTTCTCGCCCTCGCAACGAAGCACTTTGTCTTTTCATTTTTTTTATGTTTATGTCTTCTTTTGCTTATATCTTTTTCATCTAACATCCGATTGACCTGATTCTTGAGACATCGGATTTGTGGAATATTTAATTTCAGTTTTACGAGAAATTGGAAATTTTTAGAGATGAAATTGATGTAGATTGATTAGGTCAAAGTGAGGCGGCCGGGTAACGATTTCTCTGGTCCTTGTTTTATTAATTTTTGGACCTATAGAGGTCCGAATTTAGTGATTTTGGTGTCGTTAGATTTCTAATTTTTAGACGGAATTTTTGTGATGAAAATTTTTGGATTAATGTCGGGAATGTCACGAACATGCATTGTACACATTTTAATTGCTACATGTGCATCATTAAATAGTTCTGATTGTAC
>JANKOE010000009.1:1478333-1488970 GCA_026284465.1 Erythroxylum citrifolium | reverse complement strand
ACTTCACAAAACTGCTGGTGTCATCAATTCTTCTTATCAATATAAACTCTCGTTTCCTTAGAATCTTGTCCTTTACAATCCCATATAATAGTGCTTTGTCTTTTTTATTTTATAAAGTCAGTGTTCTAACAGAATCTTTATAAATGCTTTATGTGTGAAGTACAAATAATTGGGTATTAGTGCAGGCGATAGGAATGGGAAGAAAGGAATGTGATTAAATTGGAGCTGCTGTAGTTTCTGCGGCCAATGTCCTTGCCAAGGATAGATTCTTTTCTTTTCTGCGCTCTTACATGTGTTTGACAGTTCCTCTGAGACAGCATTTAGGTTTCTTGTTTGCAAAGTTTTCACCATATGTCAAGTAATTATGTGTTTTATGTGCTTTTATGTTTATTTAAATATTGGGAGTTTTTTATGAGAGTTTAGGTAAGGATCATGAATGTTGTGCATTGAGACTGGTTATTACTTAAACGTTACATGTATTTTATTCATGAGTTAATTTGATTGCATTTTGAGAGCAGGATAAAAAGCTCAAGGAACTTTTTGATACTCTTCCAACTTTTGATGACCTTAATGCTTTGGAGGCAGAGGGTTTCAAGATTGATACTATTCTTGTTGATACAAAAAAAGATAAGAAGCTATCTATGTTAAAGCAATTGGTTTTAGCACTGGTGAAGGGATTGAACTCAAATCCAGCTGCTATGATAAAGAAGATTGCTGGACTGGTGAGAACATTTCCATGACCTTATTGGATTCCAAAGATATCCTGTTAGAAATATCACACACACATTGATTCACTGTTATGTGTTACTTGGCTTTCCTACCATCAGCATCTCTTTTTAAGGATTTGGGTAGACGTCTAAGTCCATTTGTTTGTTTGATTTTGGACATGCTGAGATTTATTTTTAATGTCTCAGAAACATCACATGTTCCTTTGTTTGAACCATTTAATCACATGTAGAGATGCAATGTGAAAGAGAAGAAATTATGGTAAAGTTGAAATAAACACAAAAAATGGAGAAGAAATGTTAGGGAAAAGTATAGTTCAGAATAACGAAGAGAAAAATTTGGGGTTGGCTTTTAAGAGGATGCAGTTTCTCTTTTGTTATTTGGTTTCTTTGGATTCCGACTGAAATGAGAATTTTCGGCAATTTATCAGCTTTGTATATGGTCAGTTATTATTCTTGTGGTGGTGGTGGTCCAAAATTCTTGTCATGATGGTGCGTTTGACACTTGGATAAGGTAATTAATTAGGTGATGAAACTAAGGCAGCAAACAGCGGGCACGCATAGCTATGCTGGTTATCAATGTCAACTGCATTTGGTAATGAAAGCAATGAAGAGGGACAACCATTCTTCTTGAACTCCATACAGAATTCAAATTCTTGTTTTAGGTTGAGAAGATTAATCTTTATATATTCACTGTTGCACTTGTTGGGTAATGATACAATTGTGATGTAAACCCTGGAGGAAATAATCCAGAATTTCTTGGCCAATTCAGAATTCAAATTATTCCTTAACATTGTAGACAACTATTCAATTTTTTTCATTTAAAAACTACTTATTTTATTTCCTTTCATTGGTGAATAGGTTTCTGATTTTTATAAGAGGCCAACAGTCGACAGTCCAGCAAAATCCGCAGTTGAAGAAACCTCCCAGGTGGTTGAAAATCAGGGTGTTCAGTTGTTGGGGCAAATAAGGCATGGCTCATGCCGTCCCCGGGCAATCTTGTTTAAAGTTTTGGCAGATACTGTAGGACTTGAGAGTAGGCTCATGGTGGTAAGCTCCAGGCCCATCTATTGAATTCCAGGCCCTTCTATTGAATTGACCTTTTCTTTTGGTTCTACTGTCTCTCTCTCTTAATTTCTTTTTACCATTGAGATTCAGTATCTTGATATGAAATGTGCTTTTTTCCAGGGTTTACCAAATGACAGGGCAGTTGAGTGCACAGACTCTTATAAGCATCTGTCTGTGATAGTTGTATTGAATTCTGTTGAACTACTGGTTGATCTGATGAGGTTTCCTGGTCAATTGATACCCTGGTCAACCAGGGCAATGTTCATGACTCATATTTCTGCAGCAGGGGAGAGCGACTCTGCAGAAAATGATTCATGTGATTCACCCCTGGAACCAAACAGTCCTCTTTATGGTTTTTCTGAGAGAGTTGATACTGACAGGTTAGGACATTGCCTTGACTCAACTTTGCTGCATGTTTCACTTGCACGGTAAAGTGTGAATGTTTTAGAACATTTATAAGTTGTTTGCTGTCCTGTTTCTTATTTACAGTGTTGAGAGGGACGACAACTTTCAGTTCCATAGGAAAATAGAAGCTTCTTCAAATGTTACGGGTCCTTCATTGAGAAATGCAATGTTGCGATCAGCTACCTCCATTGATAGGAAATTGAAGTAAAATTTTCCTCTATTCTATCTTGCACCTAGGCTTCTGCATAGTTCTTAATACTTATCTGTTTGACTTGAAGTGTAATAGCTCCTAAATGTTTTGATTGAATCCTATTATTTTCGCCTTTTGTTTTTCCTCAGTTTGTCTCATAGTGAACCAAATATAGCAACAACTTTTTGGCGGCGTAGCAGAAAAAAGGTCATTGCTGAACAGCGGACTGCTAGTTCAAGGTTTTCTACAAATCCTTTTATGTCAATTGACATTTTGTATGCAGTCAATATAGGTGAAACTTTAGGAGTTTTTGTAAGGTAAAAAATATTTTCTTTTGGGGGCTTCATACTCTCCTTTGGCATAAATCCTCTGGGTTATGCTTACTAGAAGATTTAGAAGTCATGAGCGCATATTGGGTCATATGGTATATCATCAATTATAGATCTGGGAATGGACTGCTTCACATATTGTACTGTATGTCAAGCTCTATTTACTTGAATATGATCTCTGCACGTGTTCATTCACATCATTAAAGAAGGTATATACCTGAAAGAGGGAATATGTAGTTATTTGGAACTTATTGAGATGGTTAATCTCCAATACATTGGTAGCAAATTGTAAGGAAAGCTCTATACATGCTGTGTAAAATCTTGTTTATTCAAGACTAATCAGATTATTGATCTGTATAAGAACTTCATAGAATCTGAATACATTAGGACCTGTAGATGCTTAAAATGTTGATGCCCTTTAGCTTGGCCAAAACTCACTGAAAAGCTTTTATGTCTGTAATATGGTTAAAGGTTTAACTAAGTGACAATGATAGTAAGGTAGAATGAGGCTCAAAAGAGATGACTAGCTTTCTTGATCAACATGTAGATCATGGACCAAAGATGTGAAATTTATATTCAAAAGCGATTATGTTGGTTCTTGTGATGGATTTTTTGGTCACAATAAACTGCTACTTGAAAACAATTAGATGTTTAGATGCTGAAGTTTATTACCCCTTTCTTCCCTATGTTTAGTGAAAACTTTTTGTTCTGATACTCCTATAACTAAAAAGTATAACTTGTCCCTCGATGCATGCAGGTTTTTTGCATGCCTGCTAGATATACAAAGGGTTTTAGCAGCTATATGTTGTGGTTATGGCTCTCTGTGAGCAGTCAATTGTCCCTAGGTTCCTTGTTGCTAGGTACAAACTTAGTTCCTAGGCTAGTCTGCTTGGCAACAACTTTTATGTATTCTACAAGTCTTTGAACTTTTCGGTAGTTTTTTCTGCTCTTTAAAGAGACTGGACTAAGAACATATGTAACTTAATGATGTGAGCTTCTTGCAATCTTTTGGAAGTTCTTTCTAAATTCTAAATTGTGCTACTGAGAACGTCAATTTTTCAATTGCAAACTTAAATGGTAGAACAATTCCCAGATGGATATGGTTAACCTGACAGGTTGGGATTTGCACTCTTGGATCACTAAACCTGGTTTTCTTTGTTTATACTTTGATATTATCGGCTTTGGTTGTGAACCTGCATACAAGAGATAGAATTTGTTCAGGCTGTGTCCCATAAATTTTGGTCCAACAAAGCCTGTACTGTATCGAGCTTACATGAAAAATGTTTTTCCTTTTAGCCTGTCCCTGTTGAGATATTTGTTAAAATGAATGCCACTTAAATCTGTTACTTAAGGTTGATATTGGATAAAATTTTAGTTATATATCTTCCGCCGGGCCAGCTTATTTATGCCACCTTCTTACTTTTCTTTGCATAGTATGTATAATGATCAGTTCAAATTTAAAATTGTGCCCGGGCCTCTTTGCTCAAACATTTTGGTTCCATTCAATTCTGTTGGACTGCTCCATAGCTTGAAATATTGGTTGAAGGTTATTGACAGATGTAGGATAGCTGATGAATATACTATTTCATAATAATACATATAATGTTACAAGTTTAGGCCTCTTGGACGTTAAGTATGCTCTATATTTGCTGGAAGTTAGATTTGAGAGCTGAGTTTTAGAAATAAGGACTTCAAAACAAAAGGGTAGGCCTAGAAATTTCTTGTAGAGTTTCTTTCAAAAGTAAGGGATCACATTTAGGGTTTTAACACAAAAAACTGTCAACGTCAAAGGTTACTACAAATCACTTCTGAGGCTTTTGGAATCACTCCTAAATCTAAAAATCACTCTTAGATAGAAAGCATCACTCTTCCCATAATTGAAATTCAGGAATTCTGGAAAACCTCACATGATTCTGTGTTGAGGACAGTTAAAGAAAATAAACCTAAACATGATTATTAAAGAAAAATAACTCAGACTTTCTTGAACATACGAGCGAATCCGATTCTCTAAAAGTTCCATCGTATTTTCTGTTATTGATACTTTTAGAGAGGTTTATGTTTAAATAATCGTCAGGTTCTATAATAAATATAGATGTTTGGTTCCTAGTTAGTCTTTTCATTATCATACTTCTTTTTACAGTTTCTTTTTGGGCCATAATTCTGGGAGTAACCCACAGATATATCACACAGTAATTTTCTCTTAGCATGCAGTTGATGCTTTTGACAGAAATTGTTAGGTCTTTGTTTGGTGCTTTTTCCATTGGATTTTCGTTAAAAGGTTATCTTCTTTCTTCATAAATTTAATTGTAGTTCTCATCAAACTTGATTTTTCAGCCCAGAGCATCCTTCACTTCGAGTACGTGGGAGGTCAATGTTAAGTGGTGACAGACTGTCAATCAGAGGTTATGCTGATGACGTTGCCACATCAAGGTTCTGACCTCTGTTCCTAAATTTTTATGCATTTTAGATTCTAGTATGCATGATAGAATTTTGAATCATTTCTATATCCAATTGGTCTTCGTCATTTTTCAATTAATGTTTACTCTATTTTTGTTGGTTCACTAGTTTAGTTTCCAGAAATCAGTATTTTCCTAGCAACATGTTAGACAAACTAGGAAGTTCTGAAAATTATATGTGATTTTAAATATTTCAACTAAATTTCCTGGGCAATTTTTTTTGTTTACTTCCTTTCTTTTTGGCTAAATCATGAACTGCTCATTGATCCTTTCTTCTGTCAATCAGAGGCAGGTAATGCCCCTTGCTCATTAGGTTTCTTGTGCCTATCTAAAGTAACCAAAAACTTACACCTTCACAAGTATTATTCTCTTTGCATGAGGGAGTATATACATCCTACTCAGCTGTTGTTTTCAAACTAACACTCAGCAGATGATGCTTCCACCATTATCTAGACCAAAAGCTATGAAAATAGTTGACGCATTAATTCAGCTTCAGTGATTCATTCATATGCTTAATGCCTACATTTTCTCCTTTGAAAGTGAAAAACAAAAAGTTCTTGGAAGGTGCAACTTGAGAAATAGGTTTTCAATGAAGATTCCTAGCAACCTCCTATTTGCCCCACAATGGTATCCAATGAAAGGATTTTGCATTAGAATGGCCTCCTGCAGTACTATTAATCAATGTTAATCAGAGAATTCAAACGATCCAGACTGCTCCCAACTCTACCCATGAAAGATTTGATATAGTAGTTGTCTGAAGCCTTCACCTTTCTATCCCTAATCCTAGCTAAAAATCAAAGAAAATTCCAAATCTCTTGGTGAAGGTAGACAAATAGGGAATATGATTTATTTACTTTGCATCCATCAGTTCTCATGTGTGTCGAAGTTCTACCATTCCTTGGTGTATTTCCTCGCACCTTTCAAAAAACTTAATTACCAAGAATGATATTGGTATGTGAAATAGTTTGAATAGTTAATTTCTATCCACTACAGATTTTTTTTATCTGTGAGAAGTTAGCGAAAAATATTGTTGAGAGTTTAAAAGGATGTCCATTTGTATACTTTATAATAGTCATATGAAGAAGATATGAGCAGTATGCTATATCCATTTTCACTGGTATGATGTCAAGGATAGAAAATCGGAAGTCTTTGACCTTGTCTCATTGCAAATACTATATACAAAATTTTTTAAACTCCATTTTCCCAAATTTATATGAAATGCTTCTCAGTGACTAGTTAGCACATTTGGGTTTTCAAGTCATCAATATCAATGTGTGGTGAGTCAATTCATGACTGGTCCTTGTGTTGAGTAATAGGAGCTAACTCTTCGTAATATTTGGTACATTAAATAGGCTTCCAGACATGGTCTTTTATATGTTAATAATAGACACTTTGATTTATTGGGATATGTAGTTGCAGATTATACGGGTTAATAATTTGATAGACATTCCATATCGGGTTATTGCGGATTTATAAGGGGAACTATGGTGTCATGGGACAGTAAAAAGAAAAATATAGTAGGTCATCCTAGTGCAGAAATTGACTATATGGAACTGCTATGGTTTCATCATCTTTCTGAAGAAATTGAATTTATCCATCAAGACCAGCATTACTGAAACCTATGAAACTAGTTTGTGACAACCAAGCAGCACTGCATATTGCTTCAAATTCAGATTATAACCAAATGACAAAGCATGTAGAGGTGGATTGTCAATTTATGGAAGAAAGCATAGTTTCTAAAGAGTTAATTAGGGATTCTATAGTCTCAGTAGCCCAGTTAGCTGATCTCTTTACTAAATCCTTAAGGGGTTGAGAATTTCATATTTTTGTACTAAGCTGGGTATTGATAATATATATACATCCGCTTAAGGGGGGAGCATTGAGAGTATAAAATCATATTTTAGTCCGTTTGTATACTTCATAATATTTGTATATGATATATCACTAGCGTTGAACTGGGGTTAAGCACCTATTTACCACTATTGATGTTATTATATCCAAACTTTTTCAAGTATACAAAAGGCTGAACATGTTGTTTTACAATTATAAATACATCCCTACACAATACATATACATATTGTTAACCCAATAAACACTTTGCACATGGTCTTTTAGTTTGTTCCCTAGTTTATTTTTTTTTTCTTTTTTTGATGTATTCTGATGATGGACAAAAGGTAAGAATAGTGCCAGAGAAAGGAAAGGTTGATGATATGAGATTTATGGGTGCAATATCAGATTTCTTGCCATAGTGTTGACATTTGGTGTTGGCTATGTTTACTGACATTTGCATAGAAGTATGTATCTCTGCTTAGAGCAGCCTAATATGGAATTTCTCTTTTTAGTTACAGATCAGAGGGTTCATCAACATCAGAAGCTCGTAGAATAAGGAGGAGGAGTATAAGCATGACACCAGAGATTGGTGATGATATAGTAAGGTTGGTATTTGTTTGTCTTGAACTTTTGATCACTGATTTATATAATCTTTTCATCCGATAGGTGCTGCGAATTTGTTGATTATTATATTTCTTTATTTTTATATCATAATCTCCAAATCTCAAAATTTTTTGCATCCATCTTATCTTGTGATTTTGACATTTAAAGTATCTTAGACAGTGAAGGCATGTTCAATTGTAGAAAAATGAATAGTGGGATGAACAGTACTATAACACACTCCCTCTTGTACTTCTTTTACTTCTAGTTTTTATTTTTATTTTTTTTGGCTCTGATATAATGCAGAGAAGGAAAAGGAGAGAATAGAATGACTTGTTATTAACTAGGTTTTAGGGCATTTTTTTAAAAGTAGAGCAATACTAAGACCATTGTTCCGTAATAGGATACCTGAAGTATTCAAATAAAGGAAAGCCAAGGAATATCCTTGAGGGTACAAACTAAGTGGAAATAAGTCTCTTAACATTTTTCAACAACCAATACTAAGCATTTAGGGGTAAGTTGAGTAGTATTTGAAGGACTCTCCAATTGCTGTTATTTATTATAGAACATTTGTAGAATCTACTTTTTGAATACACCAAACTTGATCATGTTTGTGCATGTGATTTGAAGTCATGGTTAAGTTTTTCTAATGTTGCATATCAGAAATTGTTTTGAGAGACGTAGTCCCTTCTTTTTTTAATTATATGTTGAGTTCTTATGCTTGGACAGCACTTTAGTATTTGATGAACCTTTCAGGGCTGTCCGTGCAATGAATGAAAGTTTGAAGCAAAATCGTGTTCCAAGGGAACGTGGAGAGGATGGGTCCTATGCAAATACTTTAGACGAAAAGGAGGGCAGATCTGATCACCAAAAGAATGTAGATTTCTTTTCCTTTTCTCGATTCTGAAGCATAAATACAATCAACTTCTTTCTGTCTTTAGCATGCAACATGGTCCTTAAATGTGTCTTTATATGTTAAAAAAAGTTTTTTGCTTTGTTTCTGTAGTCAATTTACATGTTCTGATATGAAAATATACATCTCTTCGATTGTGATGGAACATGATTGTTTTACATCTTGTGTTAAATGTTTTTTCTTTCTTCTTTCCATGAACACTACTCTATAAGACTTCAATTGAGAAAAAGGAATATCAGTGAAATAAACTATAACTGTTATAAAATTATGTCCGTCATAATTTCTCAGAAGAACTGTCAACGATGCTTGCACTTGTACAGAAATGTATTCTATGTTGACTTGGTATTAATATAGCTCTGGTCTTCTGACTAGTTACTGCTTCTATAACCATGTGGTTCATCCACTATCAGATTTTATGCACAATGATACTAGATTAATGTATCTTTTGGTAATATTTTAAGCACATTGCCATCCAAATAATTTAGCATTTTACTTCTTCACTTTGATGTGTTACTGTTTTTCAGAATATTAAATACCAGGAACAAATGAACTTTTTCATGAACTATATGAAATGTGGTTGAGTGTACATGGTGCTGCTATTTTCGTCTATGAGAAGCATAGTACGGAACAATTTGGAGCCTAGTATTGTTGACTCATTATTTGACTTTCAGTTCTTGCAACTTTCTTTTCATTTTCTTTCAACGTAGAAATGATTTTATGCTAAAAGATGTTCCAATATGTCTGATTAATTGTGCTAAAGAAAAAGTTTTAAGTCCTGCAACATAGACAATTCTAATTTTCGAACACTACATAGGTTTAGTAACTTTCCAGCTATGGTAGTTGTGCAGTTAAGCTACCTTAGCTAGCCTAGTTTTATAGCATTCCCAAGAGTTTGATCCTGACTCATTCACTTAATTTTGTTTTATTATTAGTTGTGTATGAATATTGTTTACAAGAAATTCATGTTGCTAGTTGGTAGTTCGTGGGACCTAGGCAAGTCTTTGAACTGCAGCAATACAATCCATGGTGACAGTAAATCACTTTCTGCCATGTGTCAGGTGTCAGGTTTTGATCTTGATGCTCGTGGTTTGATATCTGGTGGAAGATCTGCTTTATATGGCATTGAAAAGAATCAGTTAGATTCTCAGAAGGCAATTTCATTACCATCCTCTCCACATGAATATAGGAGTCAAACTTCTGAGAGAAGCAGACCTTCAGGCTATGGAGTAAATGATGAATTAGTTTCAACATGGAATAAAATTCTCGAATCTCCAATGTTCCAGAACAAACCTCTGTTACCTTTCCAAGAATGGAATATTGATTTCTCAGAGGTAACTGTTGGAACTCGTGTTGGGATAGGTAAGAATTGATCAGCAAGATAACTTTTCTAATTCTTCATTTTTCAACATTATGAGTGCTTTTTGATTATCAATTTATTGTCAAGAGTGAAACTATAGTAATTAACAAGCAAAGAAAGATGCTTAGGTCCTGAGGCTCTATTCATCCTGCAAGATAAAAAATTTGTTGAGCGTGCCTACTTATTTTTTAGCCTTGCTTTATTATTTTTGTGGCTTATGCTTATTGTCATACCAGAGCTGATTAGAGCTTAGAGTATTGGCTAGGAATTTGTTTGTTTTTATCATTTGTTTTGTAAAAGCATTAATGAAATTTTTGTAGTTATAGTAGGATTGTGTTTAAATTGCTTTTGAAAGTGCAGTAGTGGTATTACTATAGTCTTAAATTTATTTGAATTTAATTGATTTTGCAAATCAAGGTTTGTTTTGGGGTTTAATTTTAATCATAACCTACATGCCTTGTCTTTTGGATAGGTTTATATATTTCCTTCTCTGTACCTCAAGCTTAGTTGGTGGGGAAGGGGAATGATTTGTTCATGAGAGTATTAGACATTTATGATTGTCTTCATTCCTTGGTTAACTCATAATTATGTCTTCATTCATAATTGTGTCAATGTCACTGCACCAACATTGTCTATTTCTATAGTCAAAGATTAACTGTAAACATTTATTCTTTGTTTTGTGGACTATAAACAATTCCATGTGCTACTAGTCTTGAAACTCTCTGTTCCTTGAGATTAATTCATTTTTCCTCTTTTGTAGGATT
>JANKOE010000009.1:1394479-1404664 GCA_026284465.1 Erythroxylum citrifolium | reverse complement strand
TTTGCCCACTTAAAAAATGCCGTTGCCCAGGGTGGATTGGATAAAAAAAAAATTTGCCCCCCCTAAAACAAATTCCTGGCTTCGCCACTGGCTGTAATTAGCATACTTCAAAGCCTAGCTTATATAAACAATAGCACGATGAAAACTTGTCTTGTAACTGGCGCCTTAAGTCACATTCTTAGGCACATTATAAACACATGCCTGGCCATGGTGAATTAATGACCCTTTCTAATTATTTTCTTCTCCCTTTTAAGTTCACATTAAAATTTTGGGCTAATAACACAACTCTCTAAAAGATCAACTAAATATTAACTATAAAAAATAACTCTTCAACTTGCACTAGCAAAATAATATGAGAATAAAAATTTCCCGATGAAATAAACAATAAAATTTACGTGAAAAACACTCTAGTGTAGAGTGAAAAAATCACATGCCAAATCAATAAATAAATCTACTAAATTCAACGAAGATTTTAAAAAAGATGTTCTTTTACTCCACAACAATAAGTTGTCTTACAAAGTTTGAAGATTGAAACCAAAGTTGATATCACAATCAACAAGCACTCAAACCAATCTCAAAACAATAGAACAAGGATGAGAATACAAGACTATTTGCTCTCTCTCTATTTTTCCTTACTTTTGGACGTTATGACTGCACTCTCTACAAAAATTTACGTATTTTTCTCTTTTATATCACGAAATAAAATTTTCTGTACCATACATGACCCCTTACACGACCATATAAGTGACCTTGTATCTTTAACATCACCTCAGTTGCAGTTATATAGGTTACAGAGAGTTACACGGCCTCCATACACAAGTGTGTACACGACCGTGTATTTCTTCACTCTTTGCACATTCCTTCATATGTTTATAGGGACTTACACTTATGAAGAGCTTCGTCCATGTTTCCTTACTTGTTCGTCACTCCCACAAACCATAAAGATGTCTATGATTATTGAAAGTCTCAAAAAGAGGATTGGACACTTAACAATCTCCCCCACTAGCTCAAATATAGGGAAGTCTCAAATTCGTATGAACCTTTTTCAACATTAATTATTGCTCTTTTATCACAAACCTTAACCAATGATACCTAACATCTATGTGCTTTTATACAGGAATGATATATAGCACTTTTGCTCAAGTCAATAGCATTTTGACTATCAAAAATACTACATAATCTTCTTGCTTCACATCCAACTCTTAAATGAACCTTTCCAGCCAAAGCATCTTCTTATAAACTTCCACTGCAGCTACATATTCTACTTTAGTCGTAGATAAAGCCAACTTTTATAGCTTGGATTGCTATGAGATGGCTAATAATCATTTAAGAAATACTTAAAAACACACTTGAACATCTAGCAAAACATAGTATACACCTATCAATGGCTCCCCTACAAACTTGAACAGAAAACCTGAATTTTCTTCCATCAAGATCTTCAACCATATCTGCATCTATAAAACCTTCTAGAGATTGCGCACTATCACCAAAGCACAAACTCCACTTCGACATACCTCTCAAGTATCTTAAAACCCATTTCACTACTTCCTAGTTAACCTTCCCTAGATTTGACAATAATTTTCTCACCATCCTAACAACTTGAGCAATATCTAGCCTTGTTCACACTATTACATACATCAAAGACTCTATTATAGTTGTGTATGGAATAGAGGACATCTAATACTTCTCCTTCTTTGTTGAGGGACATGTACATTTACACAACTTGAAGTGAGATGCTAGCGGCATACTAACTGGCTTAACATGTGATAGATGCATAATTAACTATATTTATACCCCATATTTGATGTATTTTTGCTTGACATTTTATACTTTTATTGTATATTGGGTAATCAATTTGCTCTAAGTGTTTTTATAGGTTATAATTTTCTTCATGGACTAAAAATGAGAAGAATTTTGATGAAAATGCTACATAAAATGAAAATGTGAAGCAAAGAAGGGATACCCGGTTGTGCATCAACTCCTGCATTTCTCTCAAGCTGTGTAGAATCATAAATTCTGGATATTTTGAGTTCTATACAATCTAGTACATGACCTTGTATCAGACTGTGCATCACCCAAAACCTTAAAAATTACTATAAAAGACATATTTGAAGGCAATAGGGGAAGCAGACATTAGATGGTGATTACAATGGTTGAGATCATTCAAAAGGGGCGATTTTGATTCAGAGAAGTGGAAGACACAAAGAAACCATCGAAAGATCCATCGAAATACAAGATCAAACATCTACCTTGGAAGAATATTCTATAGGAGACAAACAGGTAGATTTAAAATTATGAACCCATTGTTTTAAATTCAAATTTCTTTTTATTTATGTTTGATTTCATGTTCTATCATGTGTAACTAAATTCTTTTAGTGCCTAGGTTAGATGAACCCTATATTTGTGCAATAACATGTTTTGATTCTTTTATTAATGCAATTGTTTAGATTGATATATTGTGATTCAATTACGTGTTTAATATATGTTTTAATAGATTCTGAATATTAATGCATAATAGAGAGATTGAGAAATCACGTGTGGGAATAAATCTACTGTAATTGAAAGGAGTTGATTGCAACCCTAGAGATAAGATGACATAAATCCTCTAAATTAGGGTTAAGCCTAATAGTGGGATTCACAAATTAGTAAAGCAATTCTATAAAATTTAACTTGAGTAATTTGGTTGATAACTTTAGGATTAATTTCTATTAGACTTAAGAGTGAGCTATTAGCATATCATAGGAATTTTCATGGTCTAATAAATTAGCAAGACAACAACATAATAAAAGATCAATCAATTAAGGATATTTAGGGGGATTTGAAATCGAGAAACTGATACTCGATATCAATAATTTCCTAAGTGATTTTTTAATTCTCTGTTCAATCTTGCTATTTGTTTTATTTTAGTTGCTTTAGTTTTAATTTCTTTAATTAGAAATCACAATCAAATTTGTAGACTAGATAATAAGATAACGGTAACTACTAATATTTATCATCTTCACAGGATTGACTCGTACTCGTTGGCATTAGTTGCAACTATGTCGTACACTTTCAGTTAACTCATAATCGAAAAACTTAGAAAAGTTTAATAATGATTTTGGCACCATTATAGGGAATTTGATATCAGGAACACCTAAATGCTATTACTCTATTCATTATTTTTTGTATTTATCTTATTGTATTTTATTTTATTTTTATTTTATCTTGTTATACTTTTACATTTATATCTTCTAAAATTCTCTACAATAATAATGTATTTATGGTTTATTTTATGGACTAAGGCTTAACTTCAATACCACAACTTACGATGGAAGGATGGAGCAAACAATACTCTTATGGGAGCTACGATGTGTCTTCACAATATACAACATCGCCATATAGGAGAGAGAGGTTTCTTGACATGTCGGTGGCTCCACCGATATCCATGCTATGTTGCGACATTTGTGGGAGTAACTATTACAATCATGAATGTGAAGCACGAACTTATATGTGAGAGTAATTGAATGTGTACAATTAACCTTAAGGTGCACTATATGAGAACAGTTACAATTCAAAATGGAGTAACTATTTGACCTATGGACAAAAAGATTATGCTCCAGCTAAATATTTATAGTACCAAGCACCTCATGTCCAGGAGCTAACTCTGGAAGATAAAATGGTTGATTTTATTCAAGAATCAATCATGAGGCATCAAGAAGCTGAGGCTTATATTCAAAATATGGTGCATTAGATCCACTAGCTGGCAAAGATTATATCTGACGAGATGCAAGTGAGTTTGCCCATTCCTAGTGAAAATATGCTATAGAATATGGGATGGCAATCACCCTTAGTAGTGAAAAAGAGCTCCCACAAGAAGAAGAAGAAGAAGAAGAAGAAGAAGAAAAGGAAGAGTTTTTCAAACAAATTAGTGGAACTCCTTACAGAAATGAAAGCTAACTGACGCAAATTCATGAGCGAAGAAAAGAAAAGGGTTGGCTTCATGAATGGAGTGACATTCGAATAAGAGCTTCCGAAATTAAAAAAACAAAGAAACATCCATCCAAAAAGAGGAAGTAGAGGAGTGGCAGGAAGTAATTGAAGAAGATGAGCTAGAAACCTTTATCTAGAAAGAAAAAGAAGAAGAATGGACAAAGGTGGTCGAGGAAAAACTAGTAGAGGAACCAAGTAAGGAAACTACTGATGAGGCGTTGGCAGTGACTTTAAGTACTAAGGGTTCCCACTTCCTTAAAGACAAACTGTTCGAGTCAATCGATGATTTAGGGAGTTTTGTTATTCCATATTTTATTAATAATTTGTCACTAAAAAGGGCATCAATGCATACAATTGGATTAATTAATTTGATAAACTATGACCTTGTTGTTATCTTGCAATAAATGGATTACTTACAAACTATAAAAGAAACGCATGGAAGCAAGCCACTGATCATAGACCTAGGATGAGGGTAACATAAAAGGTACGTCAAGCTAATGGCGTTAACCAAATGCTACTTAAAAGGCAACTCAAGATTTAGGATTTACTTTTGTTATATCATTTTAATATTTTATTTCTTAATTATTTTATGTATTTTTATTTCTTTTTTATTCCTTTTATCCTTTTTGTTATATTTTTCAAGGATATTATCTAATATTGAATGGATCATAATTCAGAAAAATCATTATATCCAGGGAAGTACCACTGAACCTTCTCACTTATTATATATAATTTTTAATGATTTCTTTAAGCTTATTATAATCTTGCTTATTAAATTTTATTAACTGATATATTGAATTAATTGAAATTTGGCCATCAAAACTTTACTTCATTATTCAATATTGATTTGAATTAGCATGCAAAAGGATGAGAGTTAGAAATTGCTTTTATAAGTCATATTTTCATTAACCATTAAGATATTCAAATTGAATGAAAATTGCATACTATTTAAACATGTATAAACCTTTTTTTTAGCTTTTGAGCTTAAGAGCAAAAATTTTAAAATTTTAAAGCTCTTTTTATTCTTTCATATGTGTTATCATGTATAGTAGAATGATTATAGAACTTGCTTTTATTATATATATTGAGATCATATTTGTTAAATTAGAAGCATTGATACGATGAAGACACTTAGATTCAACAATTTATTTAAGCCTATTTCTTTGATAATTACCACACCTATAAAATTATCTTTTAGGAATAACCAAGTTAAGCATTAGCCTTTTCCATTATTATTGTACCCACATATTAACCTTTTTTCCTATTTTTCTTTGAAGACCTTTTTATTGTTTTAAACCTTGAAGGTTATTTACATTCTTTACTTGTTTGAAACTGGAAATTATTGAAAGGTTCCACAATTCTTTAATTGTGGTACAATATGAATGTTCAAGATTCTTTTGTTTTCATAAAAAAAGAGTATAGAAAAAGAAGAGAAGAAAAGTATAAATATGTTTTTTATAAGGAGTGGACCTATGTAAATTGTAAACAAGTTTCTTGTAAATTCTATTAGTAAATTTCCTTCAATTTAACCCTTTTTAATATCCAAACTATACCATATGTAAGCCTTATTATAATTGATATAAAGATTTTTTTATTTGTACATAAGTGGTGGAGATATGATAATATTATAAGCCTATGATAAGAGTTCTACTAAGCATTGATTGAGAGTTTTGATATTTTTCACCCTAAAAACTTAAGCGCATTGAGTGAAATCTTGGTAAGGGTATAAAGTTGTATGTTTGTTATTTCAATGTGATTATAGTTGTGATTATTATTAATATCGACTTAGAAAGTTAATTTTAGGAAATTTTGATTTTAATCGTATGCTAATTTGATTTAATAGGATATGATGATTTATAGTATGAATGGACATATTGAGATTGATGAGAGGTGGATGTTGTAAAATTGATAATTTTTATTATGGTTTGCTTGAGAACAAGCAAAAGCTTAAGTGTGAGGATGTTTGATAGATGCATAATTAATGATATTTAAATCCCATATTTAATGTATTTTTGCTTGATATTTTATACTTTTGTTGTATATTTGGTACTCAATTTGCTCCAAGTGTGTTTATAGGTTATAATTGCCTTTATAGACTAAAGGAGAAGAATTCGGATGAAAATGCGGCATAAAACGAAGATGTAGAGCAAAAAAGGATACACAATCGTGCATCAGCCCTTGTACTTCTCCCAGGCTGTTTAGAATCATGAATTCTGGGTATTTTGGTTTATACATGGTCTAATACACAACCATGTATCACCCAAAACCCTAAAGATTATTATAAAAAGACATGTTCTAAGGTAAAAGGGGAAGTAGACATTAGGAGGTGATTACAAAGGCTGAGATCATTCAGAAGGGGTAATTTTGATTAAGAGAAGTGGGAAACACAAGGAAATTATCAAAAGATCCATAAGACTAGAAGATCAATCCTATACCTTGCAAGAATATTCGATATGAGACAGACAGAGAGATTTACAATTATGAATCCATTGTTTTCAATTCATTTTTCTTTTTGTTTATGTTTGATTTCATGTTATATTGTGTGTAACTACATTCTTTTAGTTTATAAGTTAGATGAACCCTAGTTTTATGCAATAACATGTTTATAGGTTAGATGAACCCTAGTTTTATGCAATAACATGTTTGATTCTTTTATTAATGCAATTGTTTGGATTAATATGCTGTGACTTAATTATGTGTTTAATATATGTTCTAATAGATTTGGATATTAGTGCATAATCTGATTTTATAACATAGAAATTGAGAAATCCTATGTGTGAATAGATTTACTGTAATTGAAAGGAGTTGATTGCAACCCTAGAGATAAGATTACATAAATCCTTTGGAGTAGGGCCAAATCTAATAACGGGATTCACAAATTTGTAAAACAATTATATAAACTTTAACTTGAATAATTTGGTTGATAACCTTACGATTAGTTGTTATTAGACTTAAGAGTAAGCTATTAGCATACCATAGGAATTTATACGATCTAATAAATCAACAAGACAATTACATAATAAGAGATCAATCAATTAAGGGTATTTAAGGGGATTCAAAACCTAAACTCTAATTATCGATATCGGTAATTTCCTCAGTGATTTCTTAACTCTCTGTTCAATCTTGTTGCCTATTTTTTGTGTGCTTAAGTTTTAATTTATTTAATTAAAAATCACATTCAAAATTGTAGACTATATATAATAGGATAATGGTAACTGCTAATAATTATAGTCTTTGTGGGATTGACATGTACTTATCGATACTAGCTACAGCTACGTTGTGCACTTGTGGTTAATTCATAATTGACAAACTTTAAAAAAGTCAATCAACAAGCTTCATATTGAACCTTTCTGTCACTCGTTCAATATATCTCGTCTAAGATAACCACAATCTCTTGTTCTTCTTATCTTGAGTTATTTTCATGCCTAAATTTTGCTTTGTAGGTACCAAAATTTCCATATCAAAAGATTTGGACAAATACTCCTTCGACTCTTATATTCTACTAATGTCTTGATCCGTAATCAGCATATCATGAACATAAAGAAAAAGAATGATGAAGTTCTCATATGAGAACTTCTTGAAATACACACAAGCATCAATATAAGTTCGTTTAAACCATAATCAGTCATAAAGGAATCAAACTTGTGATACTACTACCTTAGAGCTTATTTTAATCCATATAGTCTTTCATTCAACTTGCAGACCTAATTTTCCTTGCCTTTAGCTTTGAAGCCTTCATATCTCCTCTTCCAAATCTCTATGCAAGAAGGTTATTTTTAACATCCAACTATTCAAGTTCAAGATCTAAACAAACAATTACACCTAAAATTGTTCAAATTGAGGTCATCTTGACTACTAGTGAAAAGATTTCATCAAAGTCTATATGTTTTGACTGAATCCTTTCATTGTTAGCCTTGTATTATGCTTTACCAACTTATTACCATCTCTCTTTATCTTAAACACCAACTTATACTTCAATGACATTTTGCCTTTTGGAAGCTTTACAAGTTCGTATGCATTATTCTTCTTCAGAGAATCCATCTCTTCCTTCACAGTTGCGAGCCAGAGATCTTTGTTTTTATAAGATGCAACCTCTTGCACATTTTTAGGCTCCTCGTCAATAGTAAGCAACAGGCATTCAGAACTTAGATACCTTATAGAAGGCCTTTTCTTCCTTATCGACCTTCGACGATGTGTTTCATCAACTGTTGGATCCAATTGCCCCCTTCTCATGATCCTTAATATATTCATTTTCAGTATTGTCTGGATGTCTTTCATATAACTCATTATTATCAAATTGTATCTGATCGCCACCAATATTTGTTTGGTCACACACTTCATCTTTTTCACCTATAGACTGCTCAATAGTTGAAGGAATTGGTGAAAAGCTAACAATGCCATATGATGACCAGTAGTGTGATAACTTATGTCCTCTCAAAGATCAACACCTCTCTTGTGCTCTTAAAACACTACATCTTTGCTTCTTTAGGTCATAAAGTTTGAATTCAAATTAATCATTACTATATCTAACAAAGATACATGGTATTGACTTTGAGTCAAGTTTCTTTCTGTGATACTTGGTAAATGTCTAAATACCTTACATTCAAAAACTCTCAAATGATGATATATGAGATCTTTATTAGTTCACACTCTCTTGGGAATCTCAAAATCCAACAAAATTGAGCAACCTCGATTAATTAGGTAAACTATAGTTCGGATTGCTTCTCCCCGAAACGTTTTTAGATACATAAACATTCTAAGCATGCAATGAACCTTTTATGTAATGGTTCTATTCATCCTCTTAACAACCCCATTATGCTATAGAGTCTTTGATTGAGTTTTCTCATGTCTAATGCTATATGATGTACAGTATTCTTAAAACAACTTGAAAGCATACTCCCCTCTATTATATGTTCACAGGCACTTTAACTTCCTCTTAACTTCCCTTTCTACTATAACATGAAACTTTTGGAAAGTTTCAAATACTTGACTCTTAGAGCTCAACATATACACCCAAGTCTTCCTCGAAGCATCATCAATAAATGTAATAAAATATTTGTTACCTCTTTGTGACTCCTCTTTTGTAAGGCCATAGACCTCTAAATGCACCAACTCTAATATCTTCGACTTCCTTCTATATCTTTTATTGAAAGAGAATTTATACTACTTTCTAGCCAAGTAATGATCGTAAGGATTATTTTTAACTAGGGTAAGGGACTTACCAATAATCAATTTTATTCCCTTCTCACTCATGTGTCTCAGTCGTTAATGCCATAGATTTTATGAAGCTTCCTCTTTAGTTGTGTACACTTCTCCACCACCGCACAAGTTTGAGTGTGTCTTATACAATGAGTAACATAACTCTCATCAAATAACCATTATTACACCTTTAGATAGTTTTCACTTCCTATTTCTGAAAGCATGCTGAAATCTCTTTTAATATAAAACAATAGTTGATAATAGATTTAGCCTTAGATTTGGGATGTATCATACATCTATCGAGGTCACTAAGCATCCAATAGATATTAACCATATCGAATAATTTGGTGGTACTTTAGTTTCCCATCTTTACACTCCCAAAATCTTTGTTTTTGCAATTGGAGAAGTACTCCACATTTGGATTCAAAATTGTTGACATTAAAGCATTCATTAGTTGCATAAACTAGAGAACCTCATCATTCGTGCTTGAAGTTATTACTGTTGTATTTTTATCATTGTCATCATTATGATGATCTTTCTTTTTCTGATCTCTCTTTCATTTATAGCAGAACCTCTTAATGTGTCCTAGCTTATCGCAATAATGGTATGTCTTCAAATCTTTGTCACATCTAGGCTTTGAACAATTCTTAGACTTGCCACAACCTTTGGGACCCCTACTTTTATTCCATCCCCTCTTTTCTGTCAAGAAAGCCTACACGTTGTCAACTCCAATCTCCTTTCTTTTGAGTTTTTCATTAAACATACTCTCTATGATTACATCCAGAAAGAACACAACTTCAGGAGTTGAGTTGCTAATCGTCACAGCTAGCATCTCCTAACTATCTAGTAACAAACTCAACAGGAACAAGGTTTGAGGGTATGTTTGGATATGGGTTGAGGGATGGAAGGGAATGGAATGGAATGGCCCAAACGACTCAGACCATTGTTTGGGAGTCTATTTTGAGATAGGATGGAATGACAATTAATGGCTTTGGAAGCCATCCTTTGCCATCCAAA
>JANKOE010000009.1:1286465-1300271 GCA_026284465.1 Erythroxylum citrifolium | reverse complement strand
CATGTACTATATCTTGGGGGTTGTCTCTCTAAAACACTTCGGGACAATTATTCCCTGCATTGTCTAGTAATTAATACAAAATGAATTAGGAAGCAAAGATTAGGCTTTTATCACTTCCTTTAATATGATATCCCTAATTTAAATTTGATTTCTATGAACACTAGTTAAATAATAACAAATATTTTAGAAGGTCTCATGTTGAACCATCCCATTGACTTCGGGAAATGTATTCCTTAAAAGTTTTTTTTTTCGTGTTTACATTCATATTAGCATAAAAGGACGGCATGGTGAAATTGGGATGATACAAGTAATTGGAGTTGTTGATATATTAGCATCAGCATGCAATACAAACTAAACATGTCTGCTTCATATCCATTTTCTACCGTTTTGCTCTTTGCCTTCTCTTAGTTAGTTTAATAGATTAACACGGCACAAGAAAGTAAGCTTTCATAACCTGAAAAACTAAGCCTTCAAAACCTGAATTTTGACAAGAAAGCTGCACACACAAAAATTCGTATTAATATTTATGAAATTCATAACCTGGGAGTAGTTTTACTCAGCTAACATATTTTTCTAGACCTTACATTTCATGTGTACACAGTCATATAGTCTTACCTTCAATGCATGTCAACCAATATTCATCAAGTAAAAAACAATTTACGCCTTCACATTATCATTGCAACTCGTGTCATAGGAGGTGCATAGAGTGAAAGATCTCAAAATGCTTATTAAATGATGTTATGATTGCATGGCATTCAATATTATTTACAATTACAATATCACTGAAGTTCGATTATGTAAGCAATCGGTGAAATAAATAGACTATAGTGTCTGTCGGTCTTATTTGTTATTTTGAACCTTGTTTAGATTCCATGCATCTATAAAGCACGTAAAGTCATAAACCGCATTGCTAATAATTTGCTTCCATAATGTAAAGAAATGGCTGAACTAGTACACAATAACCATGAACAGGGAGTGGACCAAAGCAAATGCAGAATCTGTTAATTCCTTGGACAGAAAGCGCCATAGCGCTCCCATCAAAACTATTGGAAAAAATACCAACCCAACTGCTTCTGTGTATATTAAACATATTAACTCGTAAACACCCCTTTATATCTACACATACATGTACACCATAATACTAACCATGAATGAAACAAATTATTATATATATATAATATATATATATAATTATACTAAATTGCCACATAAACAATATTCTAACTAGAATCTTGTTTATGGAATAGACAGACAACATAGCATCTAAGACAAACTGAAATACTGTTCCGAAAAAGAATACAACTAAAATTTTGTTTGTCTCTTCTGGAAGAACCTTGAATTCCTCCTCCACTAAGCAACAAGTGGGAACTAATACAATTTTAATCCGATAAAAGTAGTAGAATAAAAATAAATCCTAAATCTTTAGAGAGCATCAATCAAGTAACTTGGAGTAATAAAGTTGGTAGTGGAGCAAAGGAGAAAGATAATGTAATTAGAGGCCTTGTATAGAGAAAGTTTTTACTTAGCAATGCATTCTTGAATATCAAGAAATTGTTTGTTTATACACTTGCTCTTTTCATAAAATATTCAATTATTTGCCAAATTTTGAGTTGATTTACTATCAACCTTGATATTTATTATTTCTGTTTGCTCTAAGTGAAACTCTTTTAATGAAATTCTCAACTACATAGCATGACAAGTATAAGAAATAATTGTAACATATTCGAATTCACATGTACAGAGTATGACTATAGATTGTTTCTTTGAACGCCAAGAAATTATATTATTTTTAGAAAAAGAAACAAATCTATTAGTAATTTTACAAAAAAAATCAAGTTAAAGTCTTTAAAAGATACATAACATATGTCATAATCAATAATACCTTTGAGAAACCAAATTTTTTTTTACTATCTTCAAATTAACTTTAGAAGATCTCTTCATAAATTAACCAATGAGTCTATCTGCAAATAAGATATCTAGCCTTGTATAAGTTAGGTGCCTCAATTTCCAATAAGATTTTTGAACAAAGATGAATCTACACTCTCTTGCTCAATCAAAGTTGGATAGCTTTATTTCATACTCTTAGTGTTAATCGACTTACTATCAAACATCTTAAACTTTTTAAGCACCTTCTTTTATATAACTTTCTTGAGTAATGAAAACTACATCCTCCATTTATTCACCTCGATTACCAAGTATTAAGGAACCAATCCTACATCCCTCCACTCTTACTTTTCAAACATCTTTATGTTACTGCTTATGAAGATAACATCATTTATATAGATACAAGCAAATAACATGTCATCTTTATTCTTTTTAACATAAAAAGCATATTAGTATAAGCATCTAGTAAAACTATTATTATGAAGATAATTGTTAAATCGGCTATTATAAATTCTTAATGCTTGTATAAGTCCATATAATGACTTCTTTTACTTTAATATTTCAGTTTCTTAATGTAAACTTCTACTTATAAATTACCATTAAGGAAAATAGACTAAGCATCTACTTAATCAATCCTCTAATGATTTTAGGTAGCAAGACATATTAATCAACAATTTGTTTGCAAGTGAGCAATATGGATGAATATGTCAATGCCTTATCTTTTGTTTTTACCATTTGATGACAAGTCTTACCTTGTATCTTTCTGTGTCACCTTTAAAATTTTTATTGAACTTGTATACCCATTTGACTCAAAAGACATGATGAGCACTTAGAAGAAATCTAGTTCTTGTATATCATTTCTTTCGATGGCTTGAATTTTCTCATTTGTTGTATAGATCCATTTTTCATTCTAACTACCATCTTCAAAATTTAAAATCTCAATATCTATAAGTACACAAAACAAGTTAGGATTGTCATAAATTAAGTCTTTGAATAACATCTTTTTTTCTTCATCTTTAAAATAGGGAAGGAAATCATAAGATCCCTCTATTTGAGAGTTCTAATTCCAAGATAATTCTTCATTAAATTAAATTTCTCTACTAATGAAATATGTCAAATTTTTAGGTTGAACAACTTGTAGCATTTTAAGTTTGATCCATATCTAAAAAAAATAATTTTCTTATTTTGATTATTAATTTTAGACTTTTCTTACTTAGAATATTCTCAAGTGTGAATCAAAAGGATTCTTCCACTCTATGTTTCTAACAGAATGACATCTTTTAATCTCTTTTTTGGCATACAACATGAACATCTTGGATGGTTTTATTAAGTTTGTTCAGTTAGTTCACCACTGCTAGGACTAGCGAAGTAATATGAAATAAAATTACTATCCTTCACTAAGAATGCCTCAAACTCAACCCTTAAAATTTGAGTTTGTATCTTTTTGATCTTATTAACTATCATCACTTAATTTTGGAGAGTTTTCTACGTCCTATTTGATGCAGCTTGATTAGCTATCTATTAGGATATTTATTCATCCAAACCTTGATGGATGAGGGGAAGTGCACTATGACCTCTCATCCTTTCCCTCTTCAAGGCGTCCTTTTCAGATTTAGTTAATATCACCTCATCTTGAGGTCTATGAATCCTTAGTTTACTACATCCTATATGCCTTACGAATCTAGAATGACCTTCATCGTAAGCATTTGATTCTCATAATTGAATTTGATGAGTTGTGGATTATAGAAAGATATAGACTTCTTTTGATATCATAGTTAGTTATGATACTAATTTATTAGAAAAATAGTATGCTACAAACACTTACATAATTGAATGAATAATGAAGAGTATTCTTGGAATAGAAGTTTTATTCTTGCTTCTCTTGTATAAAACAAAGCATTTCATAACTATCAACAGAACCAATAAAGAAATATAGACTAACCAACTTAAAGCCACTTAATGAAGGAAATAATTTCATTGATATAATAAAACTGGCATAACAAAATATTTTTCAGATTTTCTCTATTTTTTCATAACTCTCTTTAAGTAACTCTAAATTGCTTAAAATTATATTTATTTGAAGTTATACATCTACAGATTAAAATTAACTCTTAAATTACTTGAATTGATTGAGATTTGACTATTAATTACTTATTCAAAATTATTTTATAATTTCGAAAGTTAATTTTAATTCCAATAAGAATACCTTATTAACTAAGTCCACATCTTTATAGGTGAATAAAGTTAGAAATTACTAAACACTTACTTTCCACTTTTTTGTCAATATGATAAGATCATGACATAACCTACCCTTAGGAATAAATTAACTAATAGAAAAAAATTTGAGTATCATAAAAAATATAGCATATAAATATATAAAAATTATGAGATGATTATAAGATCCACAGTTATTAACTAATCATATTCCAATATGAGAATTGAGGAGATAGTGAGAAATTGAAGAGGATTATTAAAGGACCCCTGTTAACATTTTTGTCTAACCAATTTATCACTTGAGCAATACTTTACCTCATGAACATAATAAGTATCAGAAATTACTATTTAAAAAAAATAAGTAATATAAGTTGAATAATACAAAGGTTTAATATCATTAAAGGTTTTATAAAATTACTCTTTTTCAAAAACAAAAAGAAAATTCTTATAAGAATTTAGTTAAAGAGGTATGCTTAATTTAATTATTATGTTTTGAATTTTATATTGCATTATAGTTTGAATTATTATTAGGGATTATAAATTGCAAAGTTTAAAACATTTTAAGATTTTTTTTCATTTCAGTGTCCAATCTAAAAGTTTTCAATTAAATATCTAAACTTTTAAAACACACAACTTAGTTTAAAACGTTATTTTTATTAATTATTTTATTGATATGGGTGATAGAACAATGTAGCCTAGCATTTGAAAAAGCCACATGAAATCTTCTTCCCTAGATAGTTTTTGAGAATTAAATAAGTGACAATATTTCCAATACATAATCATTTATTTGTTAACCATATGAAGCTCAAAATCTATATTAATGATGATGAAGAGCCAAATAAACCCTTCAAAGTTAGTCTTTCCATTGCTATAGCAACTATATCAAAACAATGTTAATAAAGACATCTTTTTAAAAATGAGTTATTTCTCTCCAAATTTTAGACTTTATGTTGATATATCATCTACAATAGAAAAATGTTAATAAAAATAATATTTTGAAATTAGTTGTCCAATTCTTAAAGTTTGGATAATTAATTAAAAACTTTAAAGAGTGGACATAGAAGTAAAAAATCTAAAAATGTTAAGCGTTTGTTTTTATCTCATATAATTATTATGACATTATAGGGCATGTTTCATTTAAGATATTTTTTCCATTTTGTTTTCATTTTTAATTAGTAAAATTATTTTAGTTGATTTTTAATATTACTTTTTGTTTTGATTTCTTCCTATTTTTATTACTTACGAAAACCAAAACAAGAGATTTTGATTTTATGTTTTTTGCCCTTTTGTCATAATCTAATTACATTATTAACTAGATAACTGTTACTTAATTATTTAAAATTAAAAACTAGTAAGAATTAAGGCTTTTATAATTCAATTATTCAACTCATACAATTATTTATGTTGATAAAAATAGAATTTCTTGTTAGCATTTTACAAAAAATATTATTAAAAATTAATTTATCTCTAATTTTATTTAATAATTTGTTACTTTCATTAGTAAAATGCAATTACATTCATATTAACATTTAACTAGATTTAAAAAAAGAATAAAAAGTATAATAGAAAAATAAAAAAGAAGTAAAATCAAATGACACATAAAACTAATATGTATTGTGGTTTATTTATCAACCAAATATTGACAAGAAGAGAGCACTAAAAGCTTATAAATGTAACAATTTGATGATTTTTGCTAGACAAATAGTGCAGACAACTAAGTCCAAAACTGTGCTCCAACGATTATAGGAGTCTTCTCAGAAGATTAAGATTTTATAAATTGAAAACCAACATGTTTGGACAGTACTGTTTGAAGGGTAAAACTCACCATAAGGCAACAGTCAAGAATCATCCTTACTTTTAAGCACTCTTGGGCAGTAGAGATAGGAGGCTTAAAAACTTTGTAAATATATAAAATAGCACACACGCACACATAATAGGGGTCTCTTATGGTAACTAATATGTTGTAAAAAGCAATAACATGACCTCCATGAGCAAGAACCATAGAATTACAGAATCATAAAAGAAATAAAAAGAATGAGTACTTTTCTTCTTGACAAAATTTCACAAGATGGAAGACCATTATGAATTCCTTGTCCTAGAACTAAGCTGTCCTTTTTCTTCAATTTGATGTAGCAGATTAAAACAGCAAGATCAAATTTCTAAACTTGGACTTCTTTAACTTGGAAAAGAAAGTTCTAATTTATAATTGAATAATCATATTGATGCAAAAGAGATATAATCGTCTGAGAACCAAAATCTGAAAATTATAAGCTAAAAGCACCCAATTGGGAACAAATGACTAAATTATATCTATAAGTTATCCTATATAAAGCTATTTCCTTTTAATGTATTTGTTATTTATAATGTAACTAGTAACAAATTAGTGGCCATCATGACTTCTAGATTCTGAAACATGCATCTCTAGTACAATCAAAGTGTAGGAATCCAGGTCAAATGGAACAATGAATAAGGTTCAAGCTAGATTTCTTCTAACTTTCCTAAAATTTGCAACCAGAATAACTGAAGATCAACACAAACACATGAAATCATAGGGTGGTTGCCTACAAAAGGATGAAAAGAACATAATGACATTGTGATTTCATTTCTCATGTTAGATGTGCAAATCTGCTAGGAGATAGATGGATTAACTCAAAAGTTATAGATGGATTAATTCAAAGTCTCACCACATACACCCATGGCTCACTCACAGCTGATGTGCATACCTAAAGCATGGTAGTAGTGATGAGAATATTCAATTACAAGAAGATGATTAGGAAGCTGAAAATAGTAGGAGTGTGAATTTGTCTATCCTATCCTTATCATAACAAGAATAAGTGATATTTTGGAGATATATTCTATCATTAGCATGATAAGCAATTTACACCATCACTCAGATTTTTCATTTGTAATATCGTGTATGTAAGACCTGAATCACGGCTATGAAGATTTATTTTCTAAATATTTCCTTACGTGGAGAATGCCACAGTTATTGCCAAGATCATGATCAATATACTTAGAACTAGCAATTATGACAAAACATAGATCACTCACGTTTGATTTTCTATATATTTTAGAGGCCTCACAATTATGATATGTCAAAAGATAAAAGGTGAACCTCAGGCTTTGTAATCTAAACAGTGTTTTAAGTTGCGAAGTGCAATCATAATTGTGTCATAATGCCGCCTTAGCTGTTGAATTTGTTATCGCATTTACAGTTGCATAAAAAGTGCTAAGTTGGATAAAGTTTGCATCTGCATTTAAGCAGCAGACAGTTTTCAGATCTATATCATCTATGGAAAGAACTTGTATCATAAAGAAATCATGTGATGGCAAGGTTCCTATTTCACACATCTATATGCTTTTGGTTCTTATCTATTGCCCCAGTTTCACTCTCAAGGAAGAAGAATAAATGTCAACCGCAGACATAATATTTTAAAATGCATTCTGGGGAGGAACCGAGTGCAAGCAAGTGCTATATTCAGGCTTCTAACAAGCAACAAAATACCTATAAATTTTTATAACAGGACGTTGAAGTTACCATGATAATATTGCAGAGAAGCCTTCGATAAACTTAAGGAAATTGCGTCGTAGAGCTTGATTCATCACTTCCCTTAGTTTGATCAGAGGACTTCTTCTTTTTCGTCTTCTCTGGAATCCCTCTTGCCTTGGCTTGATACTCCTTCACTTGTCGGAGGTATATTCGTATAGCAGGGTTGGCAAAAGGATTGTTGTCCCTCGGGCCTCCGTTCTCCTCATAAGCAGCTCGCAACCGGCCAATAAGAGAATCCAAACTACCCCAAGCTTGCCTTAGTGGGCATGTACAAGGAGCAGGAGGCTCAGAGTGTCCATAAAAGATGCAGCCTTGTTGGTGAACTTTGGTCTTTCCAAACTGATCAATATAGCGAAGGAAGTCAAGAATATGATTGTAATCACAGTGAGACACTGGTACTGGAGGCCTCAGGCTCTTCAAATACTGCCCAAAAGTTTGCCAATCCCTTCTCTTTTGAGTCTCATATCGACTCAGCAGAGGTGCTGGTTGTTGATGATGAACATGGTCGTCTGATTCCTGCGCTGTTAACTCTTTCCCTCTCTCGCTTGACATTGTTACGAAGTTTATGCATGAAATTAAGAAATTAAAATTTACCTGCTTTGCCAATTAAGGCAACGAAAATGGTCCAGAGATGAGAAAGATCGATCACATCGTAGGGTTAGTGTGCTGTTGGAGTAATGGCAGTCGGTATCTTTTCAACCTTTTCATCTTTCCTTTCCCTTCTCTTTTCAAAGGAGGCAATTACTGTTACTATACCTTTCACCAACCACTAGGTAAATTAACAACGGTACACAGAGTAGAACTACATATATATATATATATATATATTAGTTTGCATAAATAATATTGTATTCAAAACCTTACCAATAAAACAACAAGGCAACATTTACAGCTACTATTTCTTGTGCAATCATATGTTCTTGATTCTTCTCTAATGCTTACCTCATTCCGTATACTATCAAAATTTTGATGATTCACACAATTCCTGTGCCCTACTAATGAGTAGCTTTTGCACTTAAAATCCCTGTTCTATTCAAAAATCCCTGTTCTATTCAAAACCCTAGATTCTTTTGCTAGCCTAAGGCTAAGCACGGTCCCTGCATTAGGTCGTGAATTTTTTATTACCACCAGACTAAATTTTTGGTCAAGCTAACTTGGATTGAATTTAACATCGATATCTTTGTACCAAGAGATTGAACTTTTCGTATATTAGTGTCTATATTCTAACTATAATCTTGACACATGTATGTTGTCCTGTCCACAAAAATGTTGTTTTAGTTAGATATTAGACTTGATTTTCTAAATTTCATTTTTTTTTAAATTTGAAAATAAATTAAATTGCTCAATCAATAAGTCCACACTGTACAATCCTTGCTAAAGGAAAAACAGAATCGGTGTAAACACCAAACCAATGCAAAAAACAGCCCAAAATCAACTACTATACTCTATATATGCCATGGCCGTCTCATTTCCGTGCTAAGAGCCTCATGCTTTCCAGTAACAGTGAAAGTCTCACGAATCACATTAACAATACTATCAGCTAACTCATATTTATGTCTTTCCAGGTGCCTATAAAGCATGTGGTTTCTCTCCCTCCACAAGTGATAAACCGTCATCTGAAAAGCCGTCCGAATTATGATACTATCTGGCCTCCCGGATTGAGTTTCCAATATCAGATATGTCAATACCTCCGTCCACATATAGGAGGCATGGGATCTACCAAGCAAATGTAGAATACGACTCCAAACCACCTTGGAATACTCACATTCAAAGAACAAGTGGTCTCGACTCTCCTCAGCTAATTTACACAACACACAAATGGGATCGAAACCCCCAAACCACCGATATTTTGTTCTTAATCTGTTCTTAATAACCAACCACAATAGAAAAGCAGCTATAGGACTTACAACTTTCTGCCACACCAGATCTACCCAATTGACCTCTTCATGCAACGTACGACCGATTCCATGGGCTGAATGTGTCGTGAAGACCCCATTTTGAGTGGCACTTCACATCGGTTGGTCCTGATCTGAACATAACAACACATTATTAAGGTAACTATCAAGAGTATGCCCATACCTGCAATTTGGTGAGAGTTCCCTCCACCGAACAACCCAAGCCACTGTTGCCTCCTTAGGAAGGCGGTTTCGGAACACAGCCATATCATTTCTCGTTCTAAATTTCATTTTTGGTAGATACAAATTCTTAAATTTCTGCTTTTACGGTCAATGAATAATGTTCTATCTTCCAAGAAAAAATAACTACTAATTTTCTTAATTAATTACCCAAAGTAAAGCACATGGAGCCTATATATACAAATAAACAAGAATGCAGTTCACTAGAAAAATAACTACCATGAGAGAAACTCCGAAATTTGTTCATTTAAACTAAATACGAAGTGGACTAAAAATCAAATCAAAAGCCTAATTACCCAAGTTCATCGTGCAATCTTTAATTTATCTCAAATATTCCTAGTGGTATGCTAACTTCATATTGTTAAAATGTTATATTAATAAAAACAATTACAACAAGAATCAAGTTTACCGACATTTTGATTTGACCAACTAATCATGCAATATAAAGTTGACCATAATTTTATTAGCTCGAGGTTTTTAAATTAATGATTTTGATGATAAAAATTAATAATATTTCAAATTTAGTTACATTTTAAAATTCAAATTTATCTGCATTATTTCAGAAAAGAAAACGATATATTTAAAGAAATTATAAAATTTAGTTATCTGTGTAAAATTAAAGGATAAACGTTTAACGATTCCATTTTTAGAAGAATCAATCGAACAAACTTATCCAAATAATAAAAAATGGTTCCACAAAATTTGGAATGGATAAGTTACTATCTTTTCTGTATAGTTAAAGGATTCTTCAGTTCACCTGATTCGATAGTCAATTTCAAGACGTAATCAAAAGAGTATCCAAACAACCAGATATTTGGAGATTTTGTCAAGACAATGAGACAAATGTTTTGATAGATTCAAAGCTGATTTAGTCAGTTAGTTGATTGAAAAAAACGACTAGTTGGAGGAATTCTTATTTAAAGGAGAGCTACTGTATTCAAATAGATACCAAATTTTAGAAATACTTCAATAGTATCAATACTTACTCTCGAAAAATTACACTTTATATTTTTTATGCTTTAGAAAATAAAAAATACTTTATCAAGAGAGAAATCAATATTCATCGAAGCTCATATTGAGTAATCCTATTTTCATTTATTGAGAGCTTAAAGAGGCTTGTTAAATACTACTAGTGTGGAAGGTTAAAGAACCTTGAAAAAGATATACTTGTACGTTTGGAGAGGCTCGCCAAATTATTACTTGGAGATCATTAGTGAAACACTTAAGTTGGATACTTGGAGACTGGACGAAGGTTTGGTTATAAGCCGAACCAGTATAAATTGGTTGTGTCATTCTTTCTCTTTCCCTAACTTTTAAATTTCCACATTATAGTTACTATTATTTTTAATTTGCAAGAGGCTCATTTTATTTCAATTTTTAATAGGCTTCTTTTATTTTAAATTTTCATAAGCTCCTATTGTTTAAAAGAATTGACAGTAACTTGCAAAATTTTCAAGTCACACACAATTCACCCCCCTTTTGCATTTGTTTGCGTTATCATTTGGTATCAGAGTGAGATTTCACATTTATTCTGTTTTGCAACACGTGCTAGATCATGGCAAACAAATTAAGAAGTCTTGAAGGACAATCTGTCTTAAAACCTCCTTATTTTAATGGAAACAACTATTTCTATTGGAAGGAAAAAAGGACATATTTATCTTCAATCTGTGAGTATTGAAGTCTAGCAAGCTATCAAAATAGGAGTTACATCTCTTGCTATTGATGATGTAAAATTATGGATTGATGTTGAAAGAAGAAATGCACAGCTAAATGCTAAAGAAAGACATCATCTAATTTATGCACTCTTTTTAGAAGAATATGAAAAGATATCCTACTATTCTATAACAAATGAAATGTGGGACAAACTTCAAGTTATATTTGAAGGAACAAATGAGGTAAAGAAACATAGGATAAGTCTTTTAATGCATGAATATGAAATTATTAGCATGAAACAGGGAGAGACCATAGAAGAATTCTTTGAAAAATTCAACAACATCATCATAACCTTGAAGAACTTGGGAAAAATATATCCCAATGATGAGCTTGTAACAAAGATCCTAAGGTCACTATCAAAGGAATAGAGACCCAAACTAACAGCACTAAAGGATCTAGACACTATGTCTCTTGATTGGCTAAGAGGAAACTTGATGATCTATGAGATAGAGCTTAGACGAGATGAAGGATCTTCCTACAGAAGAGGAATGGCTCTAAAAGCTATTGATGAATTAGCTCCATATCCAACAGTGATGAAAGCGACACTGAATTGTAGATAGATGGAGATGATAAATTCAATTTTATGGTTAGAAAATATGCATTTTTTTACAAAAAGAAGCTGATAAAGAAAAGAGAAGGAAATAAGAAAATTTGAAATAATAGAGTCATATCAAAAAGCAATAGCAGCAGTAGCAATACACAAAATAATCAAATTATATGTTATCACTGCAAGAAATTTGGATATACCAGACCAAAATGTTCCCTTCTTCTTCAAAAGGACAACACTAAAAATAGAAGACCTAGAAAGCAAGCTATGACTGCAGCTTGGTCTGATGAAGATTTTGAGAATTTTTATGAAGAAGAGTCTAAAGAAGTAAGTAATGTTTTTCTTATGGCTGATTTATAAGAAGATGAGTATATTGTTCCAACTTTAATATTGAATTTGAAGAATTACGAAATGCATATCATGAACTGTATGCTTAATATAAGAAATTAAATGTGCAGTATTTCAAAGAGGACGAGAAGTCTAAAAACAATGATGCATTTTTGAAAAATTAAATTAAATCATTAGAATTATTGAATAAGAACCTGTTGTTTGAAAATATGTCCCTTGAAAATGATTATAAACAAATGGTATCTGAAAAAGAACTTTCGAAAGAAAAGGTGACTCAATTAGAAAATGCATTGCTTGAGAATGATTACGAAAAAGTAAAACAATTAGAAGAAAAGGTTGCTAAATTAGAACCTAAAAAAGAAAAATTTATTGAAAAAATCATATCTATAGAAAATGATCTAGATAATTTTCTAAATGTAAAGAATAATCTTGATGCACTACTTAGTAATGGTAAAGGTGTCTTTGATAAGGAAGGAATTGGATATAATGAAGATAATAATATTAAGTTGTACAATAATTTCTTTCTTAAAAATAATAGTAGCTCTATCTTAATGAAGAAGTTATTTGAAATATATATTTGGAGACCAAAAGGTCAGATTACTAACCTGAAAGGACCCAAAAAAATTTAGGTACCTAAATTGAGATAATATATTCTACAGATATGCTTTAGAACAATGACATAATAAAATCAATGGATAGTTGACAGTGGCTGCTCAAGACACATGCAGGTTAAATATCACACTTTAACTGTAACATCCCAGATCACCCGCTTATAGATATTGTCCGCTTTGGGCTTTGACCTAGCCAAGCCCTCACGGTTTTACTTTTCCCGAGGCCTTCCTAGGAGGTCACCCATGTAACACCCCACTCCTGCAAGACCCGAACCCGATATCAGTGGTGATATCCGAGTCCGTGCCCGCGAAGGTGGCGTGCTAGAGCACTCAATCGGACAAAAGTCAGTACAATTTTTTAAAAAAAACATTCACATATTTTGCGAAAATTAATATTCAGATCGGCCCAATTTCATTCATAAACATTTTCCCTTGCACGTAACAACCAGTACACAACTCATCAAAGATTCATTAATCACTAAGGGCCCGTTACAGAGACAAAACATTTTCGGATATAAAGATTTGTTTTCTATACACATGGTGCAAACAGTTCGGAATCCATTGTTTATACAAACAAAATCGCGGAAAACAAGTTTGTACAAAGTAATAAAATACAAAATGCAGACGCAACTAATCCCGACCTCTTCCTTCACTCACATGCAGTCCGTATACTCCCATTGCCTAACGGGGTATTCTTTAAATCCTGAAAAATAATTGCAAAATTTGGGTGAGTTTTGCGAACTCAGTGAGTGACCATCATCGATGGCTCACCCAATCACATAACACATAACTCATACATTCCAC
>JANKOE010000009.1:1255475-1272373 GCA_026284465.1 Erythroxylum citrifolium | reverse complement strand
GATCACGTTGATCATGCCGATCTCCACGATCTCCATGCATGGGAAGTTATCTACTGCTAGGAACGGACTGCTCGTGCAGGCGGGCTATGGAGAGTGTGGACCGGGCTGGAGCCCGTCATATTTGTTGGGCTCAGGGTCTGTTGTGTAGAGGATAGACCAACCAACCCGGGGGTTGTCTTGAACGGGTCCGGGCCTAGCACGGTCGACCCGACCACTAACTAAAGCCTATAATATCTCTTAGCCATATATACAAAATGCACCGAATATTACAAATATATAAAAAAAATCAATATCTCCTTATAAGATATTTTAGATCATAACAACAAAATTAAATATGGTAAATTTCATAAGCGTAGTTTACAACATATCTTCTTTGCATGATAATGTATATTGTCGACGCCAAACTTTTATAGGTTTTTCAATTACGATGGCTCTCCTTTTGGAGCAAGTAGGCAATCATCCTCAAGAGAATAATGAGCCCTTGTTTCAATCCATTTGGATGTTTTAAAGAGATGCCTAGTCAATCCCAATCTTAGTTGCCCGCAGCTCACTTTCGTGGTTGTTAATTTGTCCTTTCTTCAATATTTTATTACTTTTCACTTCTAGGTGCAATAATTACTGCTTTTTTTGTTAGATAAATATTTTAAACTCTTTTATTTTCCTAATTACATGGCAATACATTTATTAGGCATCTTATAAATATTTCATAATCAACAATCAAATTGATTTTTTTTATAGAATATAAGTTCAAAACTTCTGTACTTAGTGTAAGAAATATTACATGAACTCAATGTATCTGCTTGCCCTTGGGGGTAACAAATGGATTAATGCTCTCATGTTGGAGTTAAATGAAAATTATTCCGGTGAAATGTTAAGAAAAATATCTTAAGACGTACAATCTTCAATATCACACTCCTACATGCATGATCCCTTTTAGCCAGATTGAGGAATTTTACCACTGTTTAGAAATTAGGATTGTGTTAGTTGAGTTAATTAGCGCGGTAATCATTAGAAAAAAGGGTAAAACAAATTTGGTACTAATTTGGCCAAAATCTGCTGAGCAAACATTCTCAATCATCTCAATTTGGTACTAATTTGGCCAAAATCTACTGAGCAAACATTCTCAATCATCTCAAAATAGAAAAGGGATTAAAAGGGCACTTCGAAAGTTGTAGATAATGAAACAGGCATGCTAGTTGTTAGTTGGCAATTAATCATAGACAAGCATGCGTACCTAATGATAGCTACCGTCTCTTAAGCCTTGGTTACATTTTTTATTATGATCTATAGAGAACTATCAAGATATATAGTTAAATAATTCAAACTCGCGTTATATTCCCATGTCAGTCAGACTGCAATTAACGTAAAGAAGATTGTGGAATGCCAAAAGTGAGGGTTCCACATATTTAAATATCCTTTAGTCAGGAGTTCAAGCTGTCCATCATTGAACTAATTAGGTAAGGAAAAGCTCTGCAGAACTGAAAGGTGGAATAATACAGTGTCTGAAAGTGAATGTCGTTGTTTCTCCGTACTTAAGTTGAAGAAAAAATGGCAAACTGTGGTTTCAATGAGAACCAAGAACAAGTTTAATCTCTGTTTATATGTTCACCACCCTATTGACCACTTAGTTCTTTTATAAAATATAAGGACTCCTTACAAGATTTTTAAAGCATAGAGATCTTTTGATTGAATTCAACTATCTACATATATGCATGTGTCTATATATTTAGTTTTTATTCTTTAAAGAACGGAAGAAAATGTTAGGAGGTGAGTTGTATTGGATTGGATACAATTCTTAGTGAGTTGTAATATTAACAGTCATGTGTGCACTTAAAAACATTTCTGACTCCTGCAGTTTGAACTCATGGGAATTCGATCTCTTCATATATGTATACATGCATGAGTCCCATCTAATCGTTCCTAGAGAGTAGTGGACTTTCAATGCATCAACGTACTTTTCTAAAGCTTAACTTTCAAATTGCTTAAGAAATTCATGCCATTAGATTCAATCTTAACTTCAAAGCTGTAAGCTAGAGAATTTGCTCCCAATAAACTGCTTCAAAGCTCGAGACATTAACAAAATAATTCTTAAATTTAAAAGAGAAATTTCTTCCAACTACACCTTCTCTAATGTGTACATCAATTGGAGTATGTATTTCATCTTGGTTTTAACCATTACTAAGCTCAGTGAGTCGGTGTCCGTTTCTGGAGCATGAGACGCCTGTAATTCATATGCCAAGGAACAACTTCCATAATTTTATCAACACTAGATTTACTATAGAAGATTAATATAAAGACATCATTTTCATTAGTCAATGTACCTTCTAATCTCAGCTTTTTTATTAGTAGATACCTAAAGTTGAAGTTAAGGAAAAGCAAGCCTATTCTCAATAAAATATTCCATCAATAAAGAAGACCACTTATTGGCTCCATCATACATAATCTCGGGACATAATATGCTATCCATTATTAGAAATTAGTATTGGCCCCAAATTTTTTTATTAAGCATGATTTAAATAAATTTTATGGTCATGTTAGATAAATTATTTTATTTGGAGTTTAATTAGTATGTCACTGTTAGTAGGATTTTATTCCTTGAGTTGGTTAATTAAAGTGTTAAGGGTGTATAACCAAAAAGCGCAAAATTGGCAAGTCAGTTAAGGTTAAAAGGCTTTAAGGCTTAATGGAAGGGCAAAATGGACATCTTACAACCATTAAGAGCATAAATTAGAAGGAAATTGTTGGCTTATTAAGAAGAGGAGAAGTAACGTGGGTGTGAGAAGAAAAGAAGAAGAGGAGAAAATCAAGCTAGGGTTTTGGATATCTTGAAGACTTTGAGGCTAAAACAAGTAAGTATAAGCATTAACCTTTCTTGATTGTTAGAAGAAGCATATTTAGTGATATTTAAAAGTGAAAAAAAGAAAGTTTAATGTGGGTAGGAAGTTGTTGATGAATGGTATGAGTTAATGTTCTCTTTTAGGGTTAATGATCAAGATAGATTATGATGTATTTGTAAATCATATTTGCTAGGCCCCGTTCTCGAAGCCCGACCTCAGGGGTCGAACCACGTTTTCGGGACTCAACGACCCAAACCAGAAGCGAAAACGCGAGCGGGAACCTATAGGGTTATCTCAGCAAACCCTAAAAATAACAAAAAAAACAACAAGAAACGGCTTCGAAAACAACAAAATAACAAACCCTAATTTGCCCAAGGGATGTCCGTTAATATTGAAAGTAAAATAAAAATGAAAAAAGATAGGCTTTCAAGGTTTATTTATATGGAATTATAATTTTTGTGTAAGATTAATTATTAAGGATGAAATAATAGTTTAAATAATGCATCTATGCCCTCTCTCGAGGCACAAAGGTTCATTCAATTAGGTTACTTTCTTTTTGATTGCAGTTAAACCTAATCAAACTTATTAAACATAGTTAATCTATTTAGCTATCACAACATTCTACAATACTTTCATTCTCTAGATCTAAGGTGTTTATTCTCTTAGTGCATGGATCATACTTCTACTTTCAATCCTTTATATAGTTCCCAAGGTGGAATCTGTAGTGATTAGGCGTAAATCAAAGATTATGAATAAATAGCATAAATTCAACCAAAACAATAACAATTCATGCATTGATAATTGAAAGATCCATCATAAATTGCATCTCAAAACCTAACTAGGTATTTAACTATTGAACATAACAAAGAAAAGTTAAAACAAGACAATCTTAACATAACAGAAAGAAAAGGAAGAAATAAATAGAAGAGTTATCACAATCTCCTCTAAAAGAGGTTATCATTAACCTTCAAATTCTCCTATAAAATCCTAATAAATGTGTTTATAAGCTAAGTCCACACAAGAGTTCTAGGATAATTAGACTTGTAATTGTATATGTTCTTAGAGTGATTTTTATGAGAATTAGTACTACCCTACAACAAAGTAAATAATTGGCTACCATCGGTCATGTTGTTGGACTTGCTTAGAAGTTGAATTTCTACCCAGAAGTGCAGGCTCATTTTTCGTTAATACCCATGAAATTCGTTCATATTGAAGAACAATGTCAAGGTTACGTCTCCATTCATTAAAATTCTCTCTATTTTTCAATTTGTTATTAGTCAAGAGCAAAGTGAGTGGATTCATATTGTGGTGATTATGTCTGAAAAATAAATTATTAAAGAATGATCATACTGGTCAACAATATTGGAACTTTGTATACAATCATGATGCATGTATGCATGATGATAGATTTAACAAAACTTAAAAATTAAATCTTTATATGACGGTTATTTTTCTTATCTATAACAGACTAAGTGACAGTGGGTTATCTTATCCATTAAAACAAAATCTGGGACCCTCCCAATGAAAAAGCTACCAAGCATCTTCATGCTTAACTTTTAAAGAAGCGCCATAATTTGGTCCATACTTTTATCAACAGAGTTATGGTGGGCATGTTATTGACAAAATATGTTGAGTGTGTAACCATTTGATTCATCCACTAAAGATACTTGCAAATTATGCCTCGGTGGGAGGTTATATTTGCTACCAATGAGTTGACTTATACTTTCGGAGACTCAAACCATGCAAGATCTAGGATTCATGTTCTCCGGTGGGAAGTAACACTTCACTAAATGCAAACGAGCCATCATATGGAGACCGTGGACTCTCACATGAGCATCCTCTCCCACTCAATCTTTTTGGTCTTTAACTTTTAACAAATACCATCTTATCTGGATGCAATTTATTAATCATCTTATATTGTTTCGTTATATATTTCATACATAATGAATGTATGGAAAAGCCTAGGGTTAGCAATTATTCTAAATGGCCTACTTTCACATAATATCACATATTATTAGCATTCATCCATCCATTCATCTCATAAATAATAAAACTACTTTTGATTGTCCATCCTATATAATAAAAAAATTGCAAGGCTCTTTAGCCCATAAAAAATTTCTTGGACTTGGATCTTCTACTTCGAACTCTTTGCTCACATGACTCGACCCATTCAGTAAAAAGTGTGTAATGGCATTTATTTTACAAGACTTTCTTTTTCAACAAATCGAATTTTGTCACTATGAAAACAAAATTTCCAGCACTTGTTTTTCGTAAAAATCGAAACTTTGTCAATAAGAAAACAAAAATTCCAACACTTGTTTTGAATAAAACCGAAACTATGAAAACAAAAATTCCAACACCTATTTTTCATAAAAACTGAAACTGCCATTACGCTAAAGGATAAATCGAAATCATTACCTATTCTTTTCTTAAATCCATGGTTGCTTCATCTTCATCATTACAGAAATTTGTACATTACAAAATCAAAGAAAACAAAAAATGAAGACAAAGAGGAAATATGGCGATGATAAGCCACCTTCTTTGTTACAAACTAAACGAAGAAAACTTACAAGGTAAATTTAAATTCTATGGAAAATCAAAAGAGCAACGCATACATCATATATATTTCTATCATATAAAAATGTACAGCATATACAAATATAATTGCCAACCCATGCAACATATAGGAACCGAATCATGCGTAATAAAATGGCTCTGATACCAATTGTTGGATCGAAAACAAAAGCATACTAGATTTGGCTAAGCAGTAGATTTCAAAAACTTTTTCTGAAATCAAAATGCAACGGAAGCATAATAACCAAATCAATATTTTTAATCCATAAATGTTACGATATTAGAAAAATAAGTAGCATAAGAACAAGATAGAAATATTACTGACTCCTTTGCTACAGCTTTGACTCCTTGCTATTATATCCTCTCCTCTTTGTTGTATCCTTAACCAATCTGATCTACCACTTGTTCTCCTTGGACTACTTGGTTAACAAGATCCTGTGGTAGAAAAGGAGAAAAAATATTGAAGAGATTTTCCTTAGTTGAAAGAAGCCAAAATGAGACTCTTCTCATTACCAACTTCAGTAAAGGAAGAAGGAGAGGCCACTTTGGCACCACTTCATTCTCTTAATCAAAATGAAAGAGAGAGCCATAAATGAGACATTCACATTTGTTTAATATGGCTAGATGAAAAGACAAAAAACAAAAATGATACTCTCATTTTCGGTTGCAAGATGAAAGAAAGGAGAGAGAGCAATAAATGCACTTACTCCTTCTTTAATCAAAAGAATGCTAAAAGGTTGATAAGTTTTTTTACATGCCAAAATTAAGTGACAACTATTAAACCCTTTAATGATAAGACCATTAAATCATTTAATGAGGATACCATTCAATCATTTAATGATGATGAAGCACGATAAAAATCTATCTTAAATTTAGCAATTCAATGCTAAACGTGCAATTGCCCATTTAGCAATAAAACCGAAAACTACATCATTATAGTTTTGGTTTTTACCCTCCTTTTTGTCTTTACAAATCTTGTTTTAAGTTAATTAATCTAATTAATTAAATCAAACCAAAATCTAGCTCAATATTAAATGTTTACTTTGGGCTTCTAATTAACACTTAATTAGAGTAAGTCCATCATTTAATCATAGGCTTAAAACCCAATTTAATTAATTCTTAATTAAATTGTTTCGATATTATTATTCTAAATCCAATTAAGCCCTTTCCTTTTATTTTCTTTTCAATAACCTCTATTTATATTTCTTACTTTGCTCGATAACCTTTCATAGAAGCCAAGTGGATAATCTAATTGAACTTACATAATTCAAGCTCCAATAAGCCGAGAATTAATTTAATCTCATTAGAATAATTTCATCTTATTAACCAAATGTCATTACACTAAAGACAATTAGCTGAACTCTTGAATTACTAAATATTATGAGAACACATGTTTCAAATAATATGTCCAATTGCAAACTCTATTATGAACCATATTATAGCCATCCACACAATAAATGGTGAAATTACTATTTTGCTCTTATTTTAGTTTTTCCTTCTAGATCTCCCGCTTTACTTTATATGGTGATTAATACACAAGATCTTATCTTGGCGTTAAGACTTAATGGGTAGTTTGTCTATCAAACTACTGACGCCAGTTTAATCGCAAATCTCCGTAAAACATCTAGAAGTGATGATATCACTATAAACTCTTAAACTCTTTATTTGAATAAATATTCCCTGATACATATTTCAATTAATAATTTCAACATATAGACACCAGATTGATAGTCTATAAAAATCCAATATGATCATATCAAGAGTTATAATGAAACACATATGAGTTCACCACTCAACAAGATTGTGGTTCACAATAAATGAATCCTAAAGTGTATGTTTTAAGATTAAAGAAACGGCTTACTTTAATCTTTAAAAATATACGTGATTCCATATTCATTTAATAGTGCTATTATTAATAATCAATTACTATCATGATATAAAACTCATCATTCTCTTGAAGTAAACTCCTTTGCTTACACCGAGACAAATCGCAATACTATAGTCTAAATCATAATAAAGCGACCAACTTGATTATTCAACTATGAATCAACTAATTTAGATTATAATAATATACATGTTTCTCATACATCTCCATGTATATGTATATTACTTACAGAAGAATCTTGGTACCTTATGACTAGTTATATAATGCTTACACAAATAAACCCAAACTCTTTTGTTTCATTAATAATAAATATTTTCATTACAAAAGTAACTGGAAGAAGATTAAGTTATAAGTAAATATACTTACTTTTTAGGGCACTATAGTTACATATCTCCAACATATGTCCTCATCAAATCTCTGCCTCATCATCGATAGAACTTCTTCCCACTTCATTGTTTCTCCTTCCTTCCGATTTCTTATCATAAGTTGTTACCACTTTTGGGCTACGCCTTTCATATGCATTGAAGCTACTCGTGTCTTTAGTTCCTCGGGTGTGTGGTCCATCATGAATAATTGTTCAAATTAGTAGCTCTAACTTTTTACACATGTTCCTTCAAATGTAGGGAAGTCGATTTTTTTTTTTTAATCTTGTTAGAACAATGCAGGAACCACCCTCTCCTAGGTTTCTCATCATAATTTCAGTATCTTCTCTTCTCATCTTCTGCATAAGTTGTTGGAACATTGATTTAATGTCATTGATCTCCTTTTCTTCCCTCATTTGGGATTACAATAGATTCTTCATGCCTTCTTCTGGGCGACGTACCTCCTCTCCTCTCATAATTTCTGCCATCGATTGTTGCTGAGGGTCGTTTACTCTGATACCAGATGTTATAATATATTTAACTCACTTGTACAATTCTATACAAGTTACTTGGAATAACGTATTTAAGAAAGAGAAAGAAGCAGATGAGGAAGAGTCCTTACAACGACTATTTAACAGAACAACACGTGTTCATTTTATAGATTGGTTATTATAACGTTATTGATATAATGCATATCTACCTATTAAATATAATGTAAGTTATATTTACATTATAACTACATACGAATTCCTTAAGATTTTAAGCTGAGAAACTCTTTAGGGGTAAGTTGGTAACTAGAAATGAAGACTCTTTAGGTGTAAGTTGCCCATCCTAAAAGAATGTCGTTGCCCATGGTGGATTGGATTAAAAAAAAAACTATATATATATACCTTGCTCCCTCTGAAACAAATTCCTGGCTTCGCCACTGGACTTGGAAATGAGTATATGACTTACATTCTTTAATTATTGCTTGTATGTTTGATAGTAATAGATAAGATAAGGATTGTTCAAATAAATTTTAAATAATTCTGAATTTTTATTCCCAAGATAGATGCACGTATAACTGGGAGTCATATATTAAGAATAACAAATAAGTTGTCTTGGGAAAACATTATGTCTTTTCTTTTTGTGTTTCGTCTCTTTGAGAATTTAAGATTAATTAATTTATTTAAACAATACATTATTTTGATTGATTCTTATCAGGGTACTGTTATCAACATTGCAAATTACTTATTTAATTTTGTTAATAATTATTTTATTTTATTTTAAGGATTTTATATCATAAAATAAATTCATTATGTTTTTTAATTTTATTCTTATAAAAAATCATACACAATTATTTAAAATTTAATAATTTATTAAATCATTAAAAATAATTTTATTTATTTATTTATTAAATACAGATTTTTATATTTATTTATAAAATTAATCACGTAATCATCAAACATAAGTAAAAAATTGTCATTACTATTTTTAATATTTAATGCCAAACATTTTTTTTGATAAATCAGTAATAAGATTAAAGAAGAAAAAGTTATATACATAGCTTGAGAGAGTATATAACCTCATCTAAAAAAAAAACAGAAACTTAAAGAACCTGTGCTACTTAATCCCCAAACAATGCTCCACAAAAAGGCAACAACATCAAACCTGGAATCTAAGATACAAGGAGGACCTTAGGACCTAAGCAACTTCTCCACGTGAATCAGTTTTAAACCAGAAGCATTTAGGTAGTTGTATAGAGGATATCTCAAGGTGCTTCAGAAACCTCATCAAACACATAGTCTCGAGAACCCCTCATTAATGTATGCATGCTTTCCTGGATTCTGCCTATCCTTGATCGGTGTATTGAAGTAGATGCCGCCCCATGAAGGTCTGCCTTGGCCACTGAGTTGTCCACCTTGCTTCTTAATCTACTGTTAACTTGTTGCTAGAGTTGGTGCCCTGCCGAGTGGTGAAATGTAGTGAAGGAAGGGCTGCTGTGCTAAGATGTCTGCTGCCAACAGTCCCCTCTGCCGTGAGTGGAAACACTTCCCTTCTTTGAATGTGATTAGGAAGTGTCACCATCAGTCTCCCAAAATGTGGTTGTGTACCTGAAATAAAAAACCTCCTAGCAGAAGTTAGTGAGAAAGAAAAGAAACTCTCCTACCTTACCTACCCTCAATGTGTGCTCTAAGGTGCTCCTGAACTTTGGTGATCACTCTAGCTTTCAAGCCATCCACCTCCATTGTTGTATCTGCAAAGGTCCTGGCATTGCGTTCTTTCTAAGGGAGTATATTACATATGAAAGTAAAATTGGGAGAACAGTAGGCATTTGGTGAGCGTATGGGTGGTTCAGCCAAGAGGGGATATTGTGAAGATTGAGCTGTGGTGGGAGGGAAAGATGGAAATAGGATAGGCAATATTCCACACTGCTTTGGAGTAAAGGCAGTCAAAGAATAAATGGGTAATGGATTCATTGTCATGGAGGCATAAAGAACAATAATTTAGGGTTTTAAGGTGAGGAAGTCTATCTCTAGTTTGTAATTTGCTACAATAGGCCAGCCATAAGATGAAGGAACACCGTGGGCTGTTCCTGTTGCACCAAACAAGAAAGTGCCAAGGGGCTTTTAGTCTACGGGGTCTTAAAAGGAAATAAGCTGAAGAGTGGGTGTAATTAGGATGAGTAGTTGACCCCGCTAACCACTCTAATCTATCTTGTTGAGAGATATTCGGGAGATAGGGAATAGGTTCCAAGGCACCTAGAGTCTCAGCTATTAACTCTTGCCAGCTCCACTGGTTATTACTAATCACCTCTAAAACAGTAGCTATCAGTGTCAGGTCTGAGCCATTAATAGCCTTTGGAGTTGAAAACTGCTTGAGAATTCCTCTCGGATGCCAAGGATCCTGCCAAAAGGAAATAGAAGCTCCATTTCCTATCCTAAATCTGAATTGGTTCCCTATTTATCCCTAACAGACAAAATCTTCCTCCAGCTCCAAGAGCTACTGCTATTAGGTTGGATACTCCAAAAATTACCCCTCCTCAAGATGATAGAATGAACCCACTTCATCCAAAAAGCTTAATGATCATGAAATGAAATCCAAATCCTATTTCCAAGCAACACATTTAATCCCTAGACTGCCTTCTTGTTTAGGTCTACAAATGTCAAACCATCTAACCTTTGCATTAACTTTGGAAGTACCCGACCCAGACCAAAGAAAGGCCCTAAGCCTAGCTTCTATATCCTTAAGGATGGAAGATGGAAGGATGAACATGATAGACCAATAGACTTGAAAAGAAGAAAGAACCGAGATGATCAATTAAAGCCTACCCACATAGGAAAGGGTTTTATTTGTCCACTTCCTAGCTTCGATTTTTTCCAAAAGGGGTTGGCAATCCCTTCTGGAAAGTCTCCTTGTAATGAGTGGAACCCACAAATATTTAATGGAGAGGCTACCTCTCTAGAGGCTAGACAGTCTTTCTATTTGGGAATTCAAGTCTTTTGAGTCTACGAATAAGAAAAAGTAGCTTTTTGTCGGATTAATTTCTAACCCTGACAATTGAGAGAAAGTCCTCAGATATTCAAGTAGAGAGGTCACGGAGAGAATATCAGCATGGCAGAAAAGCATAAGATGTCAGCAAAGAGAAGATGGTTAATTTTGAGAGACTTACACCTCCAATGGTATTGGAACAATGGATTGCCATCTAGTCTCTTGTTCAACCATCTGGAGAGGACTTCCATATATAAAATGAAAAGAAATGGGGACAAGGGATCTCCTTGTCGAAGACCAAACTTTCCTCTGAAGAAAGGGGATGGGGTGCCATTAATGAGTATGGAATAAGATGGGGAGGAGATACATTCTTGAATCCAAGCAATAAATTGCCCAGGAAGCCCAACTGAAACTAAAACATTGAAAAGGAACTCCTAATGAATGGTATCATATGCTTTTTTTAGATCTATTTTGAAAGCACAACATTTATGAGTGCTAGAAAGGTGATAGTTCCTAAGAATTTCTTGGGCCAGCAAAACATTATCACCTATGCGACGATTTTTAACAAAGACACTTTGGTTATGGCTTACTAGAAGGGGAAAAGACTCTCTAAGTTTGTTTGCAATAATCTTTGCTATGACCTTATAAAGAAAATTACAACAAGAAATGGGTCTATAGTCTTGCACAGTGGTAGGTTGGGTTTTCTTGGGAATAAGAGTGATAAAAGTATAATTGAGCTCTTTAAAGAGTTTCTCATGAACAAAGAAATTCTGAATAGCTGCAGTGACTTCCAGACCTATGATTTGCCAAGAATGGCAGAAAAATAACCATTGAAACCATCTGGGCCTAGAGCCTTGGTGGGATGAAGGGTATTGAAGGCCTCGTATATCTCTTGAGAAAAAAACTTCAGCTATAAGGGTGGAGGAGAGGCTTTCGGGTAAAGGGTTGGGGAAAAGAATGGCCACAAACTCTTGAGGGGGGGGTGAGATTTAGAGCTCCCTAAAGTAGACTGGAAAGAAGCCAAGAACTGATCTTGGATATCTTGAAGCCCTACAATTCTGGACCCATTGGGTAAGAGTAAAGAGTGAATGTTGTTCCTATTCCGGTGTGCAATAAGGGATTGATGAAAAAAACTTTGTATTCCTATCCCCTTCTTGAAGCCATTTAATACGGGAAGCTTGCTTGAAAAAGGATTCCTAATCTCTAAGGGCTCGAAGCAAAACGTGGATAGCTTCAGACTCTCTAACTTTCAGCAGGTGAGACTGAGGATCAACCCTCAACTGCTCTTGGATACTGTTGAGGTTAGCCTGACAATTCTCCACTCGGGCACTAACATCTCCTATTTGACTAGAGTTAAGGGATTTAAGGCCCCTTTTAACCAATTTTAGCTTATACACTACCCGAAATAGAGGGGTGCCTCGGATCTGAGTACTCCAAGCTTCTGCTACTATAGTTAAGAAGTTGGGCTGATGGACAAGGAAGTTGGAGAACCTAAAAGGGGAAGATCACTTCTGAAGGATTTGCATAGCCCTTACCACTATAGGAGAATGATAAGATATGTTAGGATTTAGAGTAACACTATAAGAGCTGGGAAATTGAGAGGCCCACTCAGAATTGATGTGGGTTCTATCTAATTTTCGGGCAACAATGAGATTACCACTTCGTTTATTAGTCTAAGTAAAAGTTGGACCACTGGCATTAAGATCAAAGATTGCACAATCATCAACACACTGTCGAAAGTCCCTCATACCTTGTAAGGCCAAGGAACTCAGGGGGTTCGCCTCATGGGGCTTTAAAATGGCATTGAAATCCCCTGCTATTAACCAAGGCTGATTATCTATTATGGAAGAGATATGGGTCAAAGCTGTCCAGAGATGTTTCCTGTGATTCAGATTATTGGAACCGTACATACAAGTGACAAGAAAAGGTGAGGGGCTATTGAGTGGAGTGACTTCTAAATGGATGAGTTGATCTGTTGAGGTTAACCTAAAGCAGGAGAATCGGCCTAGATTCCAGGCTATAACTATCCTAATATTAGAAGCTTGATCAATATTGGAGAGGTAATGCCATCTAGGAAACATCAAGGAGCAAATATCATGCAAAAAGGAGGGGATAAGATTCTAGATTGAATCATGCACACAAAACCCGAAGACAGACTCCTAAGACTAGCCTTAATAGCTAAATGTTTATTAGGGCAATTGAGCGCTCTTACATTCCAAAACATAAGATCCATACTACTAAATAACAAAATGAATCCTGCTTTTGCTTCCTTCTAGATTTCCTATTGGTCTTAGAATTATAATCCCCCTCTACCCCACCCTTGAAATCAGAGCTACTACTAGGAACCAATTTAGAACTAGGAGAGGAGGGAGAACTACTTACTTGATTGACTACCGAGGGAGCTGGTTCAGCAAAATCACTAATGTGATCTTCTTCCTGATGGGTTGCCCCTGAAACTAGGGGTGAGATAAGTACTTCCTAGACTCCTTGGCATCTCTGGTGGCTCTCTTGTTCTGTCTGAGCTGGTGTTACCTGAGAAGAATGGGGGCCTTGTTGAAGCTCCTTACTTGAGGTAGATGGTAAGCCATTGGCTTCTGAAGGGTTAGGTTGTTCCTGTTGTTGCTGAAGGTTAGAAGATGGGGAATCCTTCTCTTGCTCCAATTCTTGCTGAAAACCAGTGGCAAACTTCCTCCCAGTTGGTGGCCATTCCTTCTTTGAAGCTTGGATGTCTGGTTTCCATTCATATTATATATGAATCTCTTTGTAAGAGGAATGCCCATCGTCGGTATATGTAGCCAGCAAGAAAGACTCAGGCTAAGGCTTGTGAAATTCCATATCCACACATACCCGCGCATAAGAAATCCTAGACATCTTTGCTGTAGGAGTATCCATGAGAAGGGGAACGCCCACTGCACTAGCTATTCTGCCTAACCCTTCTGTAGACCAATATTCTAAAGGGATGTTATAGAACCAAGTCCATGCTGGGGCTGATCGGACTACCTCTTGCTCTCCTCCATTCAAACACCATTTCCTTAAAAATAGAGGCTTCCCTTGTATATGCCATGACCCTTTCTCCAGGACCCCATTCATTCCAAACTCAGCTTCGAAATTGAAGAGAAAGTTGTTTGAATTGGTAATCATTATGTCCTTAAGACCAAACTCAACCCAGGATCTAGCTAGTGCTCTCTGAACTATAGGAAAAGCAGGGCGCTTACCGATAAGGGATGATTTGAACTTTGCCGCACCTTGCTTGGCCAATTCTGGCGGAGGAGTAACGAAGACTTGATTTTCCTTCACTTCCGGAGGGTAATAAGTCAAGGATGTGTCATTTGAAGCAGCACCTATGCCTTCGAAGACAATGGCTTTCCATGTGCGAAGACTTCCGGGAGGTTTCTCCTGTGGGGGTAAGGTCGAGGTTGAGGTTTGGCCTGGTTGCGAGTCGAGGGGGGAAGGGACACAGATGGGTGGAGGGGGCTGCAAGAAAGGGTTTTAAGAGGAGAGCGAGTTTGGGTCTGCGGAGAGGACGAAGAAGCCATGGGTTGGGAGGCAATGAAGCCGGAGATCACCGAAGAAGGAGACTCATTTAATGCCAAACATTCGTATAACTATTAACTTCTAATCTCATTTCTTATTCTTCTATACCAAATATGTATAATCAATTATTCTATTCTTATTCTAATACTTAATTGGTATTTTTATTCTCATTTCTTTTTTTTCTATTCCTTTATTATTAATTACCAAAACCTTAGATATTTAAAATAAGAAGGATTTTAAAACCATACGGCTGTTAAATCTTAATATGTTCTCCCAAAGAAAAGGAAACAGACTGCGTATAGAGTCAGCCTCTTCTTCCTGCGTCTGCCGCGTCCAAAAGAAAAATGGAGGGGGAATCAAAGTCGAATCTCAAGATAGCTATCATACACCCAGATCTCGGTATAGGTAATATGCTCGTCTTTTTGTACTACATTGGGTGACTCCTTTTGACCCTTTCCTTTTTCCCTTCAAATTTTCATTGTTAAAACCTGATCTATTTCCTTTTTAAGGTGGTGCTGAGAGATTAATTGTCGATGCTGCTGTTCAGCTTTCCTCACATGGCCATCAAGTTCATGTCTTTACTGCTCACCATGACAATAACAGATGTTTCGAGGAAACCCTTGAAGGCAAGTTCCCATATATATATGTATTATATGCTAATTGGCATTTAGTTGCTTACTTCTTTGTGTAGTCAATGAAGTGGAAGTGCTTCTACCAGTAAATGGTAGGATCTTTTTGTGAAATGTTGTGTTACGAGCTGAACTTTTGAGCAATCCTGGATAAAAAGACACAGGCTAACTCTTCTTTAGAGGGAACTATGGCCTTATTTTCAAGTTGAGGTTTTTCCCGTGGCTACTGTGGCCCACAACAGAAATTATAAGCACCAGGCACAATGGAATACAAACTAAGATCATTAAGAGTGTGGGATCAGATAGCCTTTCTATTTCTTCTTCGTCTTATCTGTGTAGCAATTGCTATAATGAGCCACTTCTGTTCCAGAAGGTCAGTCTGGTCTTTTGGGTGTCCTTCAATGGTGGTTGGACTGAAGATTGCTCAAAAGAGTTTCCTTAAAGAGAACATCAATTTGAAAACTCAAATGTGGTTTGATTCCTGTCAATGAGCAAATACAATTTGTTCATCCAATGGAAATCCGGGACCTTAATTCTATTAAATTGGTGATGCAAATGATCAAATATTATTACCCATGCAGCTAGTATTCAAGGATTTTTTTCTTTTTTGTTTTTGTGTTTGTTGCTTGAAGACATCATGTGCTAGATCATCTCAGCTTTCTACCGGCCTGTTTGACTCATCCTAAAAGTAGTATGGTTGGACTGACAGCCTCAAGCAAGAAAGAAAGCTGAAGTGTAGGTTGATTTGATGTAAGTTTTACCATGACAAATTTTTTAGGCCAACAATAAGTCACTTGCTGAAAACAGAGGAAAAGGTTTTGCAATTCTGATTTATAGACCTGACAATTGAGAAGCACTTGGAATCCAAATCTGAGTTGCTTTTTTCATATCTCATTCATGAAGCTTCTAATGCCACACCAGATGAGGGTATCAGATTTTAGTTCACGTTCCTTCAACTCTGTCTGAAGTTCTTTGAACCTCAGAGACAGGTTTTTCTTGAAAGGAGGGATTGAGGGTATCAGATTTCAGTTCATGTTCCTTCAACTTTATCTGAAGTTATTTGAACCTCGTACACAAGGTTTTCGTGGAAGGAGGGATTGTTACAATAAAGAGAGCTGAAGTAAGAGATAGGTGAAGGATAAGAAACTGCCCATGCAGCATTTAACTAAGTTTTCAATTTCATTGTAGGACTTAGTTACTATTTAGTGACCAGCAGCCTGGTCAAGAAGCTGGATGTTCAGAATTAAAACCTGGCTGTAACCAACTCCTTTAAGAAAGCAATATGAATTGTTGTTCTCTTTTCTCTTTGTTCAGCTCCTTTTTTTTTTCCGTCCTCTGTTTTCTTCTTCTATCCTTTCTTTAGTTTACACTTGCAAACTATCCACATAACTTGTACCTTGAGATAAATGCTTCATTGTCTTTAATTAAATTATTTTAGGATATCTTGTATATAGCCCTTGAATGCCTTTTTTCTATTTAGATATTTGTGTTATATCCTATCCCTTTATCTCACTCAAGGTGATATTCTCTGGCTCAAATATGATGCCAATTTACCATACAGGCACCTTCCCAGTTATCGTATATGGCTCTTTCCTCCCCCGGCATA
>JANKOE010000009.1:1242402-1253393 GCA_026284465.1 Erythroxylum citrifolium | reverse complement strand
AGCAGCAAGGAGGATTGAGAATCTAAGGTTGCAAAAGGTTACATTATTGTAAGACGATTTAGATAGAATAATGTTATGCACGGTTTCATCGTTAGACAAAGTCACGGAAGGTTTATTGCAGAATTTAGTTAAGGTTTATTTGTTTCTGATTTGAAGGTCTTTGCACTAAATATAGGATGGACTAATTCACTGTTCAATTTTTGAAACTTGTCTCAAACTTACACTTAAAATGATTAAAAAATCAAATTCGGAAGTAATCTGTCATTAATGCAGTACAAGGTTTAGTAAGGATAGTTTAGATTGTGCCTTCCATTCATGAAACCTGCCAATCTATGTATGTGGACTGTTGTGATCTATCTTCCATTCAGAAAAATCAAATTTTCTGGTGATGAAGGTGCTATTGGGGCTTATTGTAAAAATTTGCCTGATGCATAGCCGCCTCTAGCTTGCTTGGAATCCATGCAATGATACCCTATACATTGGTTTGTGCAGGCACTACATCTAGGACGGTGTTGAGAATACTTACATATGAGTATCTCACATTGAAACAAGAGAGGAAAGAAGACTAACATAGAAGTCTAGTGAGTTACTTTACTTATTATCAAATAATTTTAAGATAGAATCTCACTTGGACTTCTGTGTATTCTAACTTTCCTCTTTGTGTAATCCTGTAGGTCATTGCAAATTTAACAAACAGAGTAATAAGAGATTGTTTGTTCATTAATCTTAAGGAGTTCTTTGGCCATTTTAGGAGAAGAGGTGGATGTCATAGGAATTTAGGTGTGAATAATTTTTAAAAAAATTGGGATAAATTTAGGATTAAGTAAATTAGTAATTTATTAGATTAGGATTAATTAGATTAGGTATGTTAGATTAAATTAACCTAGTTGGTCTTATTTAGGCTTAATTAAAATTAATCAAATTATTAAAAACAAATTAAATTTGATGGACCTTTTTAAGTTGCATAGGGTTAGAGTCACATGGCTGCCACATGGGTTTATATGGTCCAAAAGTTCATTAAAAATTGTATACTTAAGAAGGTATGAAACCATCTGCTTTTTCATTTATAAACAGTTCAATTTGAACATTTTTTAAAAATTTAGATTTATTTAGAACACTTTGAAATGACAAGGTTTGACTTGTATTGGAAAGAAAACATTAAGGTCAAATTTGCCCTTTTGTCTAAAAAAGAATCTTAATGTTTCATAATTATCTAAATTGAACTTCCAACTAATAGAACTCCAAACTTTATTAGGAATTTATCAGTTAAATGTCACATTAGTGTTGACGTAATTTTTAAAATTTTTCCTTGCTTGTGTAAAAGAACATTAGTGCTATGTGATATTAAAAGATTCCACACCCAACATAAGTCTTAACTTTATAATCCTCCTTTCAATTATGAAAGAAGTTGGAAGGGAACAAACAAAGAAGCACCTATTGCTAGTTAATGATTATGAATCCCATAATTCAATGCTCTGTTCTCATGGATTCCAACATTCTCTCTTGAAAGTCATTTCTTTCTATACTTGTTGTATCTTACCAAACAAATAAATTAAGCACTAAACAAAAAGAAGCCTTAAATTTAGTAGTAATTGCATGGAATCTTAGTAGATGAGTCACAGGTGCTAACATATAGTGATTTTTTTAGTGGGTTTATTTTTATTTCCTAAATTGTAAATATTTTTGCTCTTATTTTGAATTTTAGGCGAACTGTATTTTTTTGGTTAACCCTTTAAAGAGTCTGACGAGGAAATGTGAATTGCTTAAAGTTTTTGTACATATGGATTGTAATTTCTAAATAAGTTCTGAAGCCTTCAAAAATATTTCTAATTTTTCTAAATAATTTTTTGTCGATAAATAATATTGCCTCTTCCAATAATAAGATATATTCTTTTAATGGTTTGGTTATACTATTATTTTTTTGAAAAGTTTAAGAAATTGAATTAATAAAATCAAGAGTACATATAGCAATACTACAAGCCATTTGAAGTAGGCGTCCAAGGATCCCTTAAAATGAGCTCTACGCCTGAAAAAATATAATAAGACTCTATCCTGTTCAAGTGTTACTTACAAAGTTTCATTATACAAATCATTGTAACAAAAGGTTCAAATTACCCTTGAAATGTCACACTTCCTCTATATTATAATTATTGGTTATCTAATCTCCAAGCTGAGGCTAACATATAAATGCAATTCCTTTCTCTAAAAAATTTATTCCCTTATCCATTTTGAAACCTAGATCATAACTTGTTCCATATTACTTTTGCTCCCTTTAAAATATTTGTTATTTTTTGCATCCATATTTTGCATGTGCATAAGAAAAAAGTTGTTGTGTAAACAACTTTTTTTCGTTTAGTGATATTTCTATTGGAATCTATCCATTCCGGAATGTCAACATGATTGTAACTTAAGAAATTAAATTGGTATAAAAGACATAATGGTGTTCCATATATGTTTAGAATAGTTACATCTAAAAAAAATAAAGGTTCTCTAGGGTTTCAAGTCAACATTTGCATAGATAACAAGTAATAGACAGATTGAGGTAAATTAATCTATTCAAAGTGGTTAATCTATTCTTGACCATTAAGCATATGAAGAAGGATAGTTTTGGTAACATCTTGTTACCCCAAATTGTGCTACTCTAGTTTTGTCTAGTACCTCTCATCTTCAAGAGATCTCTATACGATATGTTTATAAAACTTCGAGAGTTATGTCCAAGCCACCGATAACAATTAGTCTTCTTTGTATTTCAGTTATAGTCAGGTATAAGTAGTTTTAAAAGGGAAGTTATATTGTTGGTTGTCAATGATCTACAAACTCACTTTAGAAGAGCTTAAAATTCTGCTTAACACTTCTAACATTTCTTAAGAGCCATAGACTGGTCTGATTTTGCTCTAGTTATTAAATAATAAAGAGGATGTTTCTCTAATCATAACCATGCATTTAAAGTTCCTAATTAGTACTCTTTAGATTTAGTACTTAGGAGAGAAAATAAGAAGAAGATGACTTATTAGTAACTTCCCAACATCTTTTTTCTTTTAGGAAGTAGATGTAGATCCACTTTACTCATAGAGCATCCTTATTAGTTAACAATCTCTATATTCTATTCTCCAAGAATACTTTATTACTTAGGTATACACTTGTAATTTCAAATAGTCCTTCACTAGTAGATTTGTAAACTTCTATATAACTCATTTTATCATTATATCCGCTACCATTCTTCCTAGACCAGTTGAAACATCTTATCATTTTGTCAATTGTATTTGTTACTTCTTTATAGAGGAGTATATGAGATAACTAAAAAATATGGAGTGAATTAATTATAGACTTAATTAATTTCAATCTTCTTATAAAGAGAAAAGTTTTGTTGCACTAATTACTTAGTCTCTTTTGTATCCTTTCAATTAGTGGAAGGCACTCCCTAAAATGCAACCTCTTTAATGTGATTGGTAAGCCTAAGTAAGTGAATAGATAAACCATTAATTGAAGCCCTGGTATGAAATAAAGCTAAGTAGTTATATAAGATGAACTAGTTATCAAAATCAAGTGACTTATGTTTGGAATGATTGCCAAACCAAATAATTCCTTAAAAGGATAAAGAGAAGCCATCAAATTACTTACTAATTTATCATATAATTTAGAGAATAAGAACAAATCATTAGCAAAAAGATAAGCTAAAGAGCTCCTTTTTCTTGCATTTAGAGTGCTAGTTAAAGATGGGGTCTTGGATAATATTGTGCTTTAGTAATCAAGTTAGAGCTTCCATGTGAAAAAAATAAAAAGATAAGGAAAAACAAGGTTACCTTGCGTTAGTCCTCTTCTGCCCTTAATCAATTTAGTTTATTCTCCATTGATCAATGCACTATAAAAGGTGGTTATGACACCTTGCTTTATCTAGTTAATAAAGATGTCAAGAAAACTAAACAATTCAAACATATATTTAAAAAATCCCAACTAATAGAATAGTAAAGCTCCTTGACGATTTTTCTTCCTATAACCCTTGAATTACTCATATGCAATGAGTATATTATATCTAATTAGTCTATCTTTTAAGGATGTATCGTATGAATTATAATATAAGAGTAAAAATAGGTGTAAGCATCCCTAGAATTCGGTAGATCCCATTTAAGTTTAAGGATTCCAATTTGGAAAAAACAAAGCATACATTAAGCGAAGGGTACAAAAAAATCAGATTGATTTTTCGATTAAAAAAGTACTATATGAAATCTTTGTTTTTTTCCTCTTTCGCTATCCCTATTCTATAGGTACAGTGGCTTCACCATTTTTTAATCTCATCACAAATAACTTGGAGATGATTTTATATAAGACATTATAGTAGGAATTTAGCCTATACTTATTTAGGGAACCAAAATTAGAAGTTTTGGGTGTGAGACATAAGAATGTTCTATTAACCTCTTTTAGCATTTTCCCTTATTAAAAGTTTCAAGTACAACTAAAGTTACCATATTTTTCATTAGTGGCCAAGACTTCTGAAAAAAAAAAGATATTAAGGTCATCAAGACCTGAGGCTTTATCTTGGTTTAATGAAAATATTTCTTTCTCCATATAAAGCAAATTAAAGGGACTCCTTAGTAACTCTTTGTCTGCGTAAGATATTTGGTCTTTAATAAAGGAGCATAAGATTGTTATTAAAGATCACTTGAAGTAAGGGTGCCTAAGAAATTTTAAGAAGGAAGCCTTATGCTTAAGATCTTCTCGTGAGAAAGCAACATCACCATTTTATTTAAGGAAGAAACATATTTTGTTGGTATTCCTCCTTACCATTATTGACTTATGGAAGAAATTAGTATTTTAATCTACTTTATTAAGCAACTAGACCTTATCTCCTTGTCTAAACAAATAGTTATGGATGACTACTGCTCTAATGTAAGATATGAGGGCATTCTTTTCCTCATTAATCTTCACATTATCACCTAGATTCTTTAATGATTCTTCTTGAGCACTGATCATATTGATCTTAGTAGTGGATAAGTGATCATAAGTATTGTTTCACCTTCCCACATTTAGTTCTTTGAGTTCTTTCTTAATGATTGTTAGCTTTCTAAAATATATAAATATCTTATGGTCTAAGAAAGAATGGGACATCCCCTTACATATTACTTCATTGAATCCTCCATCATTAGCTAGAAGTTTATTGAACATAAAAGGATAGTTCTTCTTATATTTTGTAAATATGTTTTAGATAAGAATTATAATATGATTATAGAATAAATTATTCAAGAATATGGCTTTGTTATTTGGAAAATTGTTCAACTAATCACTATTGACTAGTTCTATGTTAATCTTTTTCCTAATATGCCACCTTGCACTTTGATTGCTCCTCTATATAAAATTTTTTCCTTTATATTGCAAGACATAATTCCCAGTTGATATTGAAGTCACCTAAAAGTATCCAAGAGTCCTAAGTAGAGGAATGAATATGTTTAAGCTTGTCTGGCCTATAGATAAATGCAAAATTATAATCATAATAAAAGGAGACAAACAACATGGTATTCTTCTATGGATATATGACTGACAAATACATCAGCTGATCATTTTCTTGCAATAAAGAGACCTTAACTAACTTTGTATCAAAAGTAGTTACTATATGACTAAAATGGTGAAGTTAGTGATTTGACAAAAAGAAACAATGATTGCCCTAAAATTTTAAGCTTATTGTAGCCTTCCTAATTCAAATTAAATTCTAAAATGCCTATAATAGTAGGATTTGTATCGTAACAAAATTTGTTAATGATTGTATTTCTTAGGGCAACTAATTCCCCTCACATTCCATAAAGCTACTGACATAAGGGGGAGTTTAAGATTTTAGATCCCTGGAATCTATTGCTTTTTCCCAATTTTGACCTATTATCAGTTCAGAATAGGAAAAGCTATTTCAAGCTCTTAAGCAATAGTAAATTAAGTCTTATTTTGAGTTTAAGGGAGACTATAAGAAGTCTAGTTCTTATTGTTGGTAGCAGAGTCAAGTGCATTCTTTTTATAGGAAAAATGATTCCTATTAATGGTGGCAGAGTTATGAACATTCTTTTCAGAGGCTTCAGGTTGCTCAATCATAGAAGGAGTTGATTTAAAACTTTTAGGGACTGTTACCAGCTTTATTATTATTATGTAAAATAATAGGTGTGGCTTTTAGAATTTCAATATGATGAACATCCTCGTGAGTTATGAGTATTCACCCTTTTGAAATCTCTTGCCTATAGCAATCCATTTTTTACCTTGTTGTTTTAAGATTGGTTTCTATTATGACACCATGTGTCTTCAATCAATGAATAATCTTTCACAAGTCTTAACAGAGGTGTAGTATCTAGAAAGTCCTTTATCAATTCAAAACTTACAAATAAATAGGTATAGCCAATTCTTTTCCTTAAAGATGTAGTTTCATTTATACATATTGGTTTGTCTATATAGCTTGCCAATAAACTTAAATCCCTCAATTAACCAATCCTCAAGAGGCATACTATCCATATTAATTCGAGTTGGAACATGATCATACTTAATTCTTTCTAAGATAATGAGTTGTAAGAAAATAATAAAGCTACTGAGGTTCCAGGGACTAGATTCAAAGACTTTTTTTGGTCTGTCTTCAAAAGAAAATTTAAAGAGAAGTAAGTTATATTCAAAGAGCAACACTTCTCATTTTTTGTTTCCATCATTTTAAAGCCTAATTGTAGATTTTGGAGGAATGGGGAATGCTTACCTAAGAAGAAACCCACTAATGTTGAGAGAGAGAGAGAGAGACATGTAGGTTTTGTCTAATGACTTATAATTAATGATGTGTCTTCTCTTTTTAAAAATATGAAAGACTCACTACTTCTTTGCTTAAATAGCTATGAAGTTTTGATAAACTATTCTTCAATAGCTGATGCTGAAATTTTGTGGCCTTAGGTAAATTAATAAATCTTTCTCGCATTGAATCAATTTATTAGGATTGGTACAATTAGGTATTGGTCTTATTATAGTCATGCCTGATGCCTCCAAGTCATGATCCACGTAATAATTTTTTTTAATCAAATAATAATGGTATTGAAAATATGTCTTCATAATCTTTTGGTTAATATTTACTTTTCAAAATATAATATCCCTAATAGACTTTCGTCCAAAAAAAATCCCTAATAGACTAGAGAGGGAAATATTTTTGGAAATGATTTGTGAAAAGACTCATCCTGGAGTTCCCCTTCTGGAACCCGAGTGAAGCCCTCTCAGCGACCCCATATTAGCCCTCCAATCGATATCTAACTCAACCGAAAAGTTCTTGTAAGACCAAGCCATTCAACTGTTAAAAAACCTTTATATTCATGCATTTCATTTAAAAGCCTTTATAAACATCCATTCTTTATACAAATGTACATATCAAAATGACACAAGCATAGTAGCACCCAACGTAGTAGCACCCAACGATATAACTAATCCTATGGCGGAGTCCTAATTACTGCAGTACCTATACGCATACCTGGGTTGGTTTGTTTAAAAACATAAAAATAAAGGTGAGCTAAACGAGTTCAGTGAGTGTAATCAATTTACTAAAAGTTAACTTTTTATAACAATAAAACTAAAATATTAAGATACAATCATAAAACTCATGGTAAAGCATTTGCATAACAATTTATTCACGCAACATCAAATTTGGTAATAACATAACATTTCGTTAAAAAAATTCAAAATTTTTTAAATACTATTCCAAAATGTTTTTCGACCTTAAACTCATAATATACAATTTTCCATTTTCCATTTATCTTTTTTCCCTTAAACAATAAATAGTGGGGACAATAAGTTTTATGAAAACTTTTATACTCAAAATAAGTCATCCACTAGAATTGGTACCATACAGTATCACTCAAATCACTTTTAATATAAATAGTGGCAACATTACTATTTTCATGACTTTCTTGTCACGACCTAACCTTGGATTATGATCGATGCTAAAGGAACAGTAAACTTAAGGTTTACTGGACCCTTAGTAAGCCTAAAATTCCTTCAAATCCCTATATCCGTAATAAAGATGAGATTTTAAAATGATCAAACTCATGCTGATAATAATTAAATAGTTCTAACAATATAAAATACTCAATGTGCTACAACATTGAGATAGTTAATACAAGGGAAAATTTAACACATACAAGATTATTGCGATTCAAGAGTCAAAGGTTACTAACAAACATACATCAAATCACTAGAGAGGAAAAAGATCGACAAAGTACCCTATGCGCACAACTTAGTGACACCCACTAAATAACTAATACTATAACAATCCTCCACATCATCACTTATCCAAAAAAGCACAACATTTTAAAAAAATACATATATATTTGTCAATCCATATGTATGAATGTCATGTGTGCATATGATAATGATGTTGATTTTCATGATGAATATGAGAATGAATTCTAATGCATGTTCATGACCATAAATATTAACTCACAGGTAAAATGAGCTCCTTCACACTAAACCTAGCTAGTGTCATGAAGTGGAGGGTTCCGATCTTGATTAATCTATAGAAGGAAAAGTTAGAATGACCATTAGGATTTAAATCCTAAGCCAATTTTAGAGACACCAAGAATAAGAACATGACTCAATATTAAAGAGCTCTATTTCTAATTAAAACGATGATGTCATGTTTTAGAAGAAGCCTACTGAAAATTCAGTAGAGTTTTCCAATGAAAATACACTTCTATAACCACTAGTAATCACAAATCAATTTGGGTTTCCAAACTACATGTCTATACCCAATTGAGTCCACATTTATATCGCAAAATTTCATAATAAATCCAATCATAATTCAAGTATACCAATTCCTAACCCATACACCCTCATTTGTACTCAATACATCAAGATATTCTCAATTCTAATCAAGAACAACTCAATTTAATAAATTTCATGCATTTCTATAAGAACATAACCCTTTAAAACTTTTTATCTCACAATCTATGAATAATTTCAACAAGTTGCTTTTAAAATTTTGATTTAAATAATATTTGGGAATTATAAAATTATTTCAGACTATTTCTGGTCTGGTTGAAAATTCACCATAGTTACGGAAGCATGGGGTACACGTGCCGGTGTCGGAGTGGTGGTGAATTTCACCACCCACCTAAAAATGATGAGCTCACCTCCAAGAATCCGATAGCACTAGTCTCATGTCGAAACTCCTCCTGGTTTCTGATAATCGAAGGTTTAAAGCTCAAAGGTGATTCATTTCTATTCACCAGCAAAATGGGCCGATTGATGTCGAGTTATCCTCCTTTGTTACATTTTTAAGGCCTTTAGACATGACGGTGATGTTAGTTTCACCAAAAAATGACTAAAAATAAGATATCGATGACTTACCTAAATGAACCGAAACTTCCAATCGTGATTCCTCTAAATTCGGGTTGTTTTTAAAGAAACAAGATTAGGGATTTTATAGAATGTCCCGAGAGCTTTCCGTAGGGCCTTAAATAGTCAGAAATGGTGACCGGACGATGAAAGTATGAGTGTCAGAAGTTGGGTGTAAATAGTAACCTATAGGGAAAAGAATTTAAGTGAGAAATGAACTGAAGCTTTCTTAAGTTCAACTTATACTTTTATAGGCTTTCTCTTTATTGGTCCATTATGAGTAATTTAACAAAAATTTAGATCATTACATTCTCTCCCCATTATAAAAAAATTTCGTCCTCGAATTTTAAATCTCATCTCATTGTTGAAATAGAGGCAGGTATTGACTTTGCATATCCAACTCTGTCTCCCACATACAATCATCCATCGTATGATTACTCCATAACACTTTTAGCTTGGTATCTCTCTTGATCATAGCTAACGAATATGATAATCTACTATGGCAATAGGTTGCTCTAAATATGTTAAATCGTCGTCAATCTTCAAATTACATGATCGAAGGATATGAGAAGGATCAGAAATATACCCAAAGCTCCCATTACATTGCAGAATGCCAAGGTTGGAAGCCAGGTGGTGCATATATATGCACCAAAAAAAACAATCCATGAATCCTATGCTTCTTGAGTTTACGAAAATGAAGTACAACAGGCTTTAGGAAGTTCACCAGGAGGATCTAAAATGAGCATTTGAGTAAGCTTGTGCCCTATGCATTCGATATAGTAAAATCAAAACAACTCACTTCTCAAAAAGTTCTGTTTACTTTTCTTAAGGTGGTCTCTTCACACGAGATTTAAAGAAAAACTACCATTTGCAAGAGATAGGATAGTTGAGAGTTTCATGTGGACAAACTAGGGTTGCAACAAAGCCAAAGTAAAATTATTTCAAAACACAAAGCACAAAATGCGGTCAACTCGGTAATAACAATTAATGACATTTACGATGTATATGGAACCTTGGATGAACTTGAGCTCTTTACCTCTGCCTTGAAAGGTTAGTGTAGTTTTTGTATATTTAAACTGAATCAAGAACAACTCTAATTCGGGTTTAAGAGAATATGATAAATGGGATATTTTTGTTTGGTTTCAGGTGGGATATAAACATGATGAACTAATTTCCGTATTACATGAAGCTAACTTTCTTTGCTCTAGTCAATTACGTAAATGAAGTGGCTTACGTTGCTCTTCGAGATCATGGAATTGACATCACCTACTACCTCAAGAAATCAATACTAAACTTCATATTTCACAGTTATTAATCCGCATATAGGAATTAAGTGCATAATTAATTTCTTAATTTGTCTTTCTATTTCTTTCAGTGGATAGATTTATGAAAATCTTACTTATTAGAGTACAAGTAGTACGTTAGTGGATATAAGCCGACGTTGCAAGAGTACATAGACAACGCACGAATATCTATAGGCGGTCTTTTGGTTCTATTCGAAACCAGATTTTCTGTCCAGTTTTACTCTGTCTCATGAAATTTCAGTCATTTATTTTGCGGGACCCACGTAGGTCCCATGCGAACCCCACATAAATAAATGACTGAGATTTATTAGACACAATAAAACACCATAATATTGGACAGAAGATTTAGACTCG